>VWZL01005609.1:105984-161401 GCA_013396915.1 Stercorarius parasiticus | reverse complement strand
CGGTCCCAGTATTGACTCCTGAGGAACGCCACTCGTCACTGGTTTCCACTTGGACATTGAGCCATTGACCGCAACCCTTTGAGTGCAGACATCCAGCCAGTTCCTTATGCACCGAGTGGATCCATCATATCCGTGTCTCTCCAATTTAGAGACCAGGATGTCATGCGGGACAGTGTCAAACGCTTTGCATAAGTCCAGGTAGGTGACGTCAGTTGCTCTCCCCTTATCTACCAATGCTGTGGCACCATCGTAGAAGGCCACCAAATTTGTCAGGCACGATTTGCCTTTGGTGAAGCCATGTTGGCTGTCACCAATCACCTCCTTATTTTCCATGTGCCTTAGCAGAGATTCCAGGAGGATCTGCTCCATGATCGTGCCAGGCACAGAGGTGAGACTGACCAGTCTGTATTCCCTGGGTCTTCCTTTTTTCCCTTTTTGAAAATGGGAGTTATGTTTCCCCTTTCCCACTCAGCGGGAACTTCACCAGACTGCGACAACTTTTCAAATATAACGGAAAGTGGCTTAGCAACTTCATCTGTCAGTTCCCTCAGGGACCCGTCGATGGATTTCATCAGGTCCCATGGATGGATTTCATCAGGTCCCATGGACCTCTGCACCTTCAGGTTCCTCAGATGGTCTCAAACCTGATCTTCTCCTACAATCGGCGGTTCTTCATTTTCATAGCCCCTGCCTTTGCCTTCTGCACTTGGGCGGTGTGGTTGGAGCCCTTGCCAGTGAAGACTGAGGCAAAAAAGTCATTGAGTACCTCATCCTTCTCCATATCCTGGGTGATCAATTCTCCTGCTTCCTTCTGGAGAGGGCCCACATCTTCCCTAGTCTTGCCTTTATCCCTGACATACTTACAGAAGTTTTTCTTGTTATCCTTGATGTCTCTAGCCAGATTTAATTCTATCTGGGCTTTAGCCCTGGTTCCTGGCCACTCGGACAGTTTCTCTGTATTCCACCCAGTTCATACTGCATATTGAATTGAATTGAATATGAATTGCATATTCATACTGCAATTGAACTATGTGCACCTCCAGGATGCTATGGGCTACTCAACTCCATACAGAGGGAAAAGAAATGGCTCGTATCCAGTTTAACTTCTTTCTGATGGATAAAGAAAGATGGAAAGGTTATTCCTCAATGATCCCAACCTCTTTCCTCCCCTTCCCTTGGGGCTCACTGCCCAGTATCACCTATACCTAAGATGCTAAAGGAACCACCACAACCCAGGTCCAGTGCTGGTCCCTCTCTCCACTGTTCCCTTTGTCTCTCAGGAGACATTGTCTAAGGCCAACCCATGTGGCCGCAGCCTCTAAAAGCACAACGCTTAAGACAACCCACAGACATGAGGGGGTGATTCTGCCTGTGAACTACATGGATTTTTAAAGTGGGCAGCAGCCGAGGTTGAGCAGGCACCTGGAGGATCTCCTGCCCCCACTCTTGGCTTTTCACGGCAGTTGTGCAGGGGGCAAGAAACACCGTCTTGGAGAAGCGCTCAGGAGAGCGCTCGCAGTCCCTGTGCGGCTGTGTGAGGGGCTCTCCAGAGCAAACTCCCAACATTTCGCTTGCAGCCCCGTCCCTCCCCACCGGTTCAAAGGCAGGACAGACTCATCCTGCGTGTCTCAGCTGCACAGCTTGCTCCAGCAGCATAGCAGCGCTCATCTGCTGCCCAGGAGACAGACAGAGCATGCTGCTCCGGTGGGAGCCCTGCTAACTGATTAGATTCCCAATTTAATTAATTAACACACATAACAAGATTTTTCAATCTCTTTTCCACAGTTTGAAGCTCCCTCCCTGCAATCCTTCCTCATTTCCACGCTCCTCCCTAATTTAGCTACATCCAACACTTTCTCACCCACAACTGAGTTGCACAGCTAGGAAAAAAAACACCACCAACAAAAAAAACAGAAATCATTTGAGAGAGAACCAGCAAAAACTTAGGTGGAATACATAATTTACCATCTTCCTATGTTTTCCACATACAATCCCCGACTGCTAAGCTTGAAAACGAGGAAGGATCACACGCTGCAAGTGACAGCAAATTACAGTAGCATATCCTCTTCGTATGGAAAGAGCAAGAGAGGACTGCATTTCTTGCAGACTGAAAATACTATCGAACCCCTCCTTTCTCTTCGTTTGCACGGGCCTTGCGGACTTTCTCCAGACAGAGATGTTGGTGGAGAGGGGAAAATTAGGCTTGAGTAACATCTTTGAAATGTTAGAGGCGCAAAGCACCAAGAACAAGTGATGGATGGAAACAGGCAGAGAGAGGCAGCAGTGCACAGGGGGGTGTTCAGCCCTGTAATTAGATTCATTTGAGTTCTCTCTTCCTTTACAGTAGTTCATAACACCCAACTTGTCTTTTGGCCATTCCTGAGCACTGAGCTGCTGTCTGCACTGCATCCCCTGTCCCAGCTCAAGGGTCTCACTGCTGATCAACAACGGCAAGCACCAACAGCACGTCTTGTACACCAAGCGAGAGGTGGGTTCCTATGTCCGATACAACTTCATCCCTGGGTTTCCCGCACGGACCCCCAAGCCCTTCAGCCTGGTTCTCATCCTCACACCACAGTACACTCACAAAACTTGGTCGCGTATCACCCATCCTTCTGCCAAGACTACTTCCATCCCCCATCCTGTCCTTTAAAGGGGATACAGAACTTCACTCACATTTTTTCTCCATTCTTCAATACATCAATCTCACAAACGACCTTGTTAAGCACCAGCAGAACTTCATCCCTCCTGTACAGGCTGCCTTTATTACCAAAGTATTGCCTCTTCCTGTGGTCCAGCTCTCCTGTTCAAACGTCTCTCCCCTCCTACAAGACACTGGATGCACTCGAAGCTGCAGGACAGCTCTTCCATTGCCTTTGACCGTAACGGTTTTTTAACCTTACATAAACGTTATCACTCCATCTCCCTATTTGCAAAACCCTGAGCAGCACCTTCTGCTCCTGAATTTCCATTTTCTGTCATTTGAGGTCAAAGAATCAGTTTCAAATTTAAAAGTGGACTCCAATTCACAAGTTTTGAAACTTCCTACAAGGGCACTCTGAGAGGTTATTTCTCCAATTTCTCCTTTCTTGCCCATCTGCAGAGTTCCTGTCCTGTACCAGGACAGCTGAAAAGACTGGGCTCCACTCCACTCCTACTGCAGCACCGAGCCCAGCATGTCCATGTGCATCCCTGTGTTTAGTGTGGAGCACTGGACACCGTCAGCCAGCAGCTCATGTCCATAGCTTCCTCCATCCATCATGCACGTTAATAGACTTCTATTACCTGAAGTGCCAACTCTTAGAGACACAATACTGGCCAGAAGAGACCTAACTGGCTTGTTTTAATGCATTATTTGCATTTTAAGGAACAGCTTCAGAGTAGTTTATTAGTGATCAGACCCCTCCTGGACCTTCCCATCAGAGATGCAGGGAACTGGGTTACTGGAGTTGACCAGGGGACCACGTTGGTCCCACTGACCTGGGCCAAGAGGGGCTGCAGGGGCCAAAAGGAAGAGAAGGTTATTACTTCTCCTTCCCCAGGCTAATGGCTAATGCTAATGGAATGGCTAATGCTGGAGCTGGGGGACATTGCCTGGACAGTGCTAGCTGGTATTTCTCAATATTCTTTTTTCCCTCCATTGGTGCAAAGAAAACAAAACTACTGTGGGCAGGGACATTACAACATCATTTATTTATAACCAAAGAGGTTAAGCTTTGGATTATAAGGTTTAGAGATATTTTTTTTCAAAGCTATCCTTTATTCCATTTGCTGCTTATTTGCCACTTTCCAATGACCTATAAGACCACAAGTTTCAGACAGAAGGAAGGCTGGCTGAAGAACATCACTCCTGTAACCCAAAGTAAAGCTTTTTATTTAAAAAAAAAAAAAAAAAAGTTGTTAATTTTTTTTCAGATGGCAGCAGGTTTTCATTCCACTCTGCAGCAGAGCCCTTTTCTGATGGCTGGAAAGAACCTTTGCAGATCTCTCACCCAACTTCAAGCCTCAAGTAGAGCAATCCCCCACTCAAGCTCAAGACTGTAGGGATGGAGATCTCTCCAGCCTGTCCCACCGTTGCACTGCTCTCCTCACAAAGACATTGCTCGTATCCAATCTGAAACTTCCAAGACACTATTTGCAGGCGCTGAAGCTCATTACCTGCCCTGCTCTGCACCATCATCTTGGTAACTGCCCTTCAAGGAGCTGCATGGTTGCGCCTGGATCATGCCCTAGGCCCTTCAGCCAGGCTCTGATGTTTCAGGTTAACAGGTATCTCTAACTTCTGTCCCGGCAGAAGACCACGAAATCAAGAATTAGTGACATGCCTAAGTATTCACAGGACATTTTTCTGCAGGCCAGCTGGCAAAACTATGGTTTTGCAAAGGACTTAAAGCTCATTGCCCACATCAGGCCAGGGCACTTGCCTCTCTGTTGCAGTATTGAAGCTGTTCTTCCTCTGCTGTGCTGCTGCCGATGCTGCAAGTCAGGAGATAGGACAGGCAGATCTGAAACACACCAGATCAGATGCCTCAAAACAACGTATCTTGGAAAAGACAGCCAAGCTCTGCTGTCTCCAGCACAGAAAGTAATTTCTGTTCTCAATTATTTTTTCTTTAGTTGATCACACCAGATGCAAAAATTAAAAGGCTTAATTTGAGCGCAACATTGCCCAAATGCAACCATGACAGCCCCAGCAATAATTCTTCCTTATTAACGCAAAGCCTTACTGGGCACAGAAAGAAACCCAGCTCTGCACCGCACCCCTGAGTGGGTGCCCCCAGACACTGTGCCCTTCCTGGGTTCCAATAACAAGGACATCAGAGCAGCACGGACCAAGCAATTCCCCAGGAACTCTTTTTCACATAAAGGGAAACTGCAGTAAGTGGTACAGGCTTCATGCGAGAACGGGCCAGGTCAAAGCCTGGGAGGCAGACAAGGACCCAGCTGCTGCCCTGCATCAACGAGCGTGTCCTAGGTTAGCTTGACTTTGCCTTTTAAGTATTTACTTAAAAAACGCACAAGGTGTGCTCCAAAACTCAGCAAGCCTTCCTCACCGAGGAACAGCAGCCCCAGAGCTCCCATGCTGCATCCACCCTCCCCATACCAGGTCCTGGGGCCCAATCCTGCCGATCCCTGGGCATCTACCAGCCCTCTCACAGCCATAATTCAGCATCCTCAGACACACACAGTCCCTCTGAGACAGGCAGAGGGGACTGTGGCAGCTGCAGCTAAAATCTGAAGTGTTTTGCAGCTCTGGGGAGGTCATGATCAAAGAGGTTTTATTACTTTTTTTTTTTACTTTTTTTTTTGGGCAAGACTCTCTCAGAAATCCATTTATTTTGCTCCAGAAAGAATTTCATCACAAGGCAAAAAGAAGCTGCATAGGGAAAAAGCACCAGAAACCAAGAAATGAAGACAGTGAAGTCCAAAGCAGAAATTAAACATGACTTTTTAGAGCACTGAGAGCGATCACAGGGCACGCATTTAAACCAGACCATCAGCTCACAAGTGATTCATTAAACTATCAACGGTAAAACAATCATTATCACCTACTTTCCTTTAGTTTCACCTTTTTACATCAGCTCCAGATGGTTCAGGTTCCCCCAGGCCATCCATGGCATTTAACCTTCACTAGCTCTCCCCTAATGCCAGGAGTTGGTCCAGCAACAAGCTCTTTTTTACTGATCCTGATATGAGATTGATCTCCAAGCCCAGCTTCCACAACCATCCAAAAAATCAACGGCAGCAGCATCAACACCTCCCGGCAGGACGGGCTGCAGGCAGTGCTGCTTCAACCAGAGAATGACCAGTGGAGTCAAAAGCAGCACAGACAGGAGAAAGCAAGTGAAAGTCAAAAAAATGCAAAAAAATCCAAATTTTAATTAGAAATCCAGCAGCTGGAAATAAAAGGACCTGTAAAGAGTTGCAAGAAAATTGACGCAAATGTGTCAATTTTTAAAATGTGAGAGCTGGACAGCACGAAGAATTTTGGCTATCACTGAAAGCTGGTAAGTTGAACAGACAGGGAGGAGAAAAAATAAAATACTGAGACAATACAACTTAAAGCCTGTCCAGTACCAAATAAAGACATGGGGTGTTTGCACCATACGTAACTTCCCTATATGAAGTCTAACGAATTCTTACTCCAATGTGACTGGTCGTTATCACTTTCAAAGCAACTTGCACACTGGGAGCAAGAAGTTTCCAAAAAATATTAACTCCTACCTTAAGGCCCTTTAAATATACCGTGTCGTTTTCCCCACAAAAAAGTACGTTCAGTGTTTGGCTTACATGACTTCAGAGGGGCAGAGGTTAAAGTGGAGTGTCCCGGAGCACGCAGGGAGAACCACAGCCTGGATGTGCTGAGCTACGTTTACCCAGCTACACACACGCTATGCTGAAGAACAGCAAGGCAAAACTGCCTGATGTGTTTCAATACTTATCTTCAGTTTTAATGGTGCAGTGTTAATTAACTGGTAAATCCCATATTTACAGAACGTGAGGATGGACAGCTCTGAAGAGGGCAATGTTCTCCTTGCAGTATCTCAGCAATCCTAATTCTTACAGTGTGACATCTTGTTTGACTACTCACTTTACCATTTCATTCCCCAAAGCGTAGCAGAAATTGAAGGAATGCCATCAGCCCAACGTCTGCAAGGACAAGAACTGTTCCAGCTGCAGTTTATACTTTACTGCCTCAGAGCAACATCACAACATGTTTTTCAGCCAAGAGAACAACCAGAGGATGAGCACATTGAAAGCATCCTCTCAGCCCTCTCCCTTCCCCACAATACAACTTACACACGAGATTTATTTCCAATTCACAGGTCCCTTTAGAAAGAGCAGGAATTCACACACACACAAACATAAAATATGTTTATTCATGTTCTGGTGGATTCAAAGGCCGCCTCATCCACAAGCAGCTAATGATTCCTCCAGGCCAGTCCTGGTTGAAAACCATCTCCCCTCTCCCCCGAGGAAAGCAATATGCTCTGTTATTCACAGGATGGTAAACCTACAAAATTTAACCTAATTTCTTTCTATAATAGGAGGTGTTCACTGAATTTTGACTGAACGCAACATCCCACCATCCCCTTCCCAGAGAGGGAGCTGCCTGCCAGCACGCCACCCGTTCCAAACCCAGAGCTGCATTCGGAGGACTGCACACACAGCACGAACGCCGCAATGTGCCAAAATCAAGGTATTCGAGGTGGTTTTGTGCGTTTGAAGAGGGTTAGAGCTGAGTCGAACCTCAACACGTCTGGGTGTTGTTTTTTTTTTTCTTTTTAATTTGTCAAACATGTTTGTTATAGAATTAACTCTAATCCTGCTTTCTTGGCAAGTCTCCAAAATAATCTCATGCCCGCTCCTGAATTTACACTTCTGCAGTAGTTGTTTTTAGGAACCACTCATTCCTGCTGCTCAGCAAGACCAGCACAACACTGCACGCAAAAAGGATTAAGCATGGGAAAAACGAGTGACTTTCTGAATGCTTCTGGTAACGTCTGCACAGCTGAAATGAAAAACAAAGCCAAACTGAACTACATGACATGCCAGAATACTTTTGTGGAAGAAAGGGATTTTTAAGTAAATACGCACATGCACAGATTCTCACCTCTTGACAACGTATCTAAGTGGGCACACAGGCCACCTTCCCCCTGCTCCTTGGAAACAATCAAATGGGGGAATACTGCAAACACAGTGAGGTATGGCACAACGACCGCTGGGTGCCTTCTGCTCAGTCCTCCTTTGGAACAAAAACTAACCAGCCAGGATGAAGCCAAACCCTTGGTAAGTGTGAGGTAACTCCTCAACTTCACATGGCTGAAATTTCCACAGGACTCAGCACTTCACAGAAATAAAATCACAAGAGCAAAATTTCCAATTCATTTCATCATCGTTTTGTAAACAAACATTCATAATTGATTTTGCTTCATGAGAACTTTCTTCAAGTTTGCTTAAGATGGTTTTCTGTCTCATCTGAAGCATCAGGACGCTCCAAGAAAATACTCAAAACAGAGAAACTATTAGAGAAGGTCTTGCATTTTGACCTGGCAGCTTAAAATAAAGTTTCCACCCAAAGGATGTGGGTATGAGTTTTTCTTCTCCTCTTCCCTGCCTGATCCAAAGAGAATACGTCACTGAGAACAAGCAACACATGAGAACACTCAGACCCTTGGAAAACAGCCACAAAGCAATGACTTCAAAAGATGTTTATTAGAAAAACTGGACATTACAAGAGGACCGGGTAGGAAACAAATTACACAAGGCACGTGCAGTTTCTAGTACACCGCACAGAACAAGAGAAAAGACTGCAAATACACGTAACACACCCACCTGAAACTGCTAATGTGGTACGTCACTGCTTGGATCACTTGCGGTGACGGGCAGATGCTGGGGTTCTCCTGGAAGGCAGCTAATCCATGGTACGTTTTACATTTACTGCAGAAGTACAGATTGTATGCATACTTTTAATGACAGTTAAAAAAACCCTCATACTAAAGAATCATTCTTCCAAGCAGTGGCATTAAGCTACTGTATCTCCTAAAATTTTGTTTATTTATTTCTTTTAATTCAAGGTAGTCTAGATTTCACGTTCTTATACTACATTTTTCCCTATCAATAATAAATATTTGTTGTCTACACACTGTTCTACCTAGGAAAGCGTATCTGGGACTATTTGCTTGGTTACCTAAGGAAGAAATTCAGAGACTTAATTAGCTGTCAAGACAAGGTTCACAGGCAAGTCCTTTATAACCCAAATCAGAGAACTGAGGTATGTATCAGCTAATGCTTTCATTAGGCTTCAGAGCAAACACAACCGAAACTTGACTGAAAACAGGAATTCTTATCTTTAAAAGCACAGCTAACAGCAACCAGCAGTTCCCCGTCACAGAGCAGCGAGCAGCACCCAGCTGAACTCACAGCAGACACATCAACCAGCACGAGCAGCTCAGTAGTTTCTAGCAACAAGCACTACACAGACACTAATTCTCAATCAGGAACACGAACAGGAAAAATACCTCATTGAACAGACTGGTGACATTGCATCTGGGTCTATATCTCAAATGAAAACAAAAAACTTCAGGAATGGTTAAAAATCTAATTCTCAAATTGGTCTCTTCTCCTCCCTCCCCAATGCTAAAAAGATGCCCTGTTTCTTGACATTATGCTATGGTTTCAGCAGCCATCCGATCAATCCAACATCTGTCCATAGAACTTTAAGGATTATATCAGAAAAACCAGAAGAGATTAACTATTGAGGGCTTGGTTGTGAACCCACTCCCCCCCTCCCTAAACTCACCTTCTCTGTTGCAGCGCAGCTCTTGGATATGCTACAAATAAAGACAAATAATTTTATCAACACTGAAATTAATAAATTGAGAACAGAGAAAACAATGGCCAAGAGACACACGGCACCTAAGCCTTCCCCAGACACCTCAGACCACCGGGAGTAGATACGAGTACCTGCCATCAGAGTTCACATCGCATGTCTGTGCTTTAGTGCCCATCGCAGCATCTACCCTTCATCATCTAAAAACAGATGAGAGTAGAAATAATTAAATTTCAAACAGGAGAAAGTTATTATAACAGAGCATACATCCTCTAACCCTACGTCAAGGAAAAGAGGAAGCTGGCATTTAGCAAATACAAAAGCAGCAAACAAGATCTCTTTATTACAAATAACGTGAATAAAACAGACTTCACACTCTCAGGAAAGGCTCTGCTGCCCTCTTCGCTAATGTGAAGAATTTCATTGAGATTGCTAGCTAGTAATATTAATATGTAAATAGCTAATCAACTGTCACACACACACACGTGGTTTAAAAAAACCTGCAATTAGACGTAGAAGGTGTTTAGAGAGGTGTCCTGCCTCTCTAAACGCATAAAGCCAAAGGCAAGTGAAATGAAGCAAGTCATCTGTTTTACATGCCATCAAATATCCTGAATTACTGAGGTACACTTGGGAAGATCCTGATCAGTTTTTCAATAAAACCTGTAACTCTTTGCATCTGTCCAACCATCTATAAACTAAAAGTTAGGCCTGAATCTGGAAGCGAGAAGGCAGGTGATGGTTACCCGAGTTACCGTCAGCTCACCGAAAGAAACGTGACATACTGCCAGAGCTGATTTAAGCTATTTTTACTCTTTCGTCTTTGAATACCAGTTTGTCTAAGGTTTGGGCTAGGATTAGTAATAAACATCCATGTTCCTCAACTTCAGAGCTAAGGCTTTCTTTTTAACCGTTTCTCCTACCATACGTTGGAAGCTTCTTTTAAGCATGCAGAATAAAAAGAAATCCCAGCTACTCTGGAACAGATCATTATTTTTTTCCAAACTGCCCCTTAATAAGAGAGAAACTGTTCAGTCAAAGATGGAGCAACCTGAATATCCTGCAGATGAAATAAAACACAACAGACACTTCACCAATGTCTACACAGGCATTTCATAGAGTTGTGCAGCAGCGATGTTTATTGGCATTTACTTATGCTTTTTTTTTTGCCTTTTATTTTTTTAAGACAAATCCACTAGGAACAGGCAAGGATTTTAAATCCTAAATGAGTCTGATGTTCTCGCATGAATGACCAACAACCAGGCTGCAAGATTTCTTGCTGTCTATGCAAGTCGAAGCAATGGTATCTGTCAAGGTATCATCAACGAGCTGCAATCACAGGAGGCAGCGCGCTACCACGCTCCCCCGAGGGCATCTTCTATGCCTAATACCCAAAAGAAGCGAATAGAGAACGACCACCAGTTTTGGAGAAACTAAGAATTTTAAGATTTAAGAGCTACCTGACAGCTGTGACCACAACATGCTATTTCCCTAAAAAAGGAATGAAACCAAAGAAATCTTCATTTCTTGAACCCTAAAGAGATCAAGCGACATACGTAAAGCCAGGCTGATGATCCAGCACAGGCCAGAGACCAGAGATCAAGGGATCTAGAAGAAAAATGCTCACCTCGAATGGATCTGACTAGCAAATTAACTGTTCCAAGAAATAACAACAGTTCATGGGTTTCTGCCACCAGTGTGAAGGTATAATCATAGAATCGCCCAGGTTGGAAGGGACCTTTCAGATCATCAAGTCCAACCATCAACCTAACTCTGACAAAAACCATCACTGAACCATATCTCTAAGCACTACATCTACCCATCTTTTAAATCCCTCCAGGGATGGTGCCTCAACCCCTTCCCTGGGCAGCCTGTTCCAATGCTTAATAACCCTTGCAGTGTAAAAATCTTTCCTGATATCCAATCTAAACCTCCCCTTGTGCAACTTGAGGCCAGTTCCTCTTGTCCTATCGCCTGTTACTTGGGAGAAGAGACCAACCCCCACCCCTCTACAATCTCCTTTCAGGTAGTTTTAGAGAGTGATAATGCTCTAAAGCTCACTCAAATCAAGCTGAACTATAGACTTAACTAAACTCTTGAGTCACAAGAAGCATAATTTACATCAAAAGTCCTACCATACCTAGAACTCAGACAATAGAAAAAACCCCAGAGCCAATAAAGGCTTGCTTTCATCCTTTCTGCTACCACTTGTACTGTTCTGGAAGATGGAAATTCTTTCGAGTTGGCACTCAGCGACACTAGGATAACAGCACTGCAGAGCTGGGAAGACCTCAACAGAACGGAAAGGTATTTAGAGTCAATGAAGCAGCATCAGCTCAAACGTTACCTACTGCTGCCACGCCTCAGGCATTAAACAAGGCTCTAATGATGTCAGGAGGTTCTGCCAGTATCCATGGACAAACACCCACCAAAGGGAACAAGAGGACTGAAAAGATCTTACTTATCATAAACATAAGATGGGTAGGAGGCTGGAAGACGAAGTTCTGAGAAGGGGAAAGCATCTTAGCCCAAAGGGGAAAGGGTCACATGCTAAGAGGGAACACAAAGAGACAAGCACAGACCTCTGCGGCAAAGCATATCAAGAACTGAAAAGCTACAAGCAAAGCTACTTTTTTTGTTGTCGTTGTTTGGGTTTGGGTTTTGGCAAGATCAGGAACTTCCCTCTCACCAGGCTTTTGCGAGAAACTGGAAAGGATGCATGTGTACAGGGTGCGACACGTTTGTGAACAAAGCAGGAGAAGCTGCTGGCAGTGGTCGAGCCACCCAGGCTTCTGCAACCAAGCATGAGTATGGCCGTGCTGCTTCCAAAGTTACATGCGCTCTGCAAACAGCTTGGGAGACTTTTGTGAACGTCCTGATGTAATACTGCTCTATCAGACCTGAAATGTGATAATCCAGCACAGCCACCTCAGTTCAGGAGGGCCTCAATGGCTCCACGCAGGCCCCCTCAGGGATCCCTGTCCTAGCTCCCTATCACAATCCACAGTAACAGCTTTATTGGAAATTCCATCTCTCAAAAACTTCCAGGTATTGGAGGGGGTGGGGTTGGGTTTGGTTGTTACTCTTGTTAAGAACATGGTAATACCTCCCATCTGCAATAGTGGCAAAAGGAAAGCAAAGGAAAACAAGCTAGAAAAGCAAAACGTTTAACACTGCAAGGGGTGCTAAGGCCAGCAAAGAAAAGTTGCACCACTGTCTTACCAGTCTTCAGCTCTCAAAGGTCTGCCCTTCTCTATCCAGAAGACGCAGTGCAATGCGGTTCTGTACAAGATGATCAACAAACAAAATACTAGAACTATTCTTTTCAACCCTCCTTCTCTCAACCCAAATCACAACTAAAAAAGCAGGCACCGAACTCTACTTCTGAGAATACAATTGTTTTTCATCCTGCTCTGCCCTGCTTGTCACATCGTATTACTGAGTCTCACAAATATTCCATGTGAGCCTTGCAAAGCAGCAGGTGTCTCAGAAGGCACCGAGATGACGCAGGTGACACCCAAAAAGGTGTTTTTAGACAAATATAACGGGCAGTAACACAACTACTTCTCTATCACCTCCAGTAAAAGCCAAGTTAAGACCCGGCTTCCTAAACACTTCGATTTAAAAGTACAGAAACCCAGGAAAAAATTAAATATCATTCAGTTCCTTTTTTTTTTCTTTAATGCTTGCAAGGAGAATCCATTCTAAACTGTAAGGTAAATGAGAGTCAAGCCTTCTGACAGAGTGCTTTTGCTGACTGGAGTTCATGATGAACCATACGAGGTTGAGAGCGATAGAGCCTAAGTCCAGGAAACCTAGAAAACACCTAGAAAAGGAAAAATATTGAAAAAATACAATAATAAATATTGAAAAGAAACTGGAGAGTCCTATAACCTTCTGTCCCATTTCTTTATCTGTCAGTTACTTCTCCCTCCCCATGAGGGTTCCAAAAGGACACTGAAGAGCCATCTACTGGAATGCCAGAACTTCTTAAATCAGGATACAACCGAAATTTGTGCGCACAACTATAAGAAGCAATTATAAATATTTCAAAACAAATGTTTGCCTGAGCCATTCCAATTCAAAAAGCACTGGGCTAAAATTAAGCTTGATTTAAGTAGTGAAGTACAGCTTACACCAGGCATTATTCTAACAAGTTCAGGAGCGTGGGGGCCAGCAGAAGAAACCATGACGTGTTCGATATTTGTGTTCTGGTGACCGCTTTCCCCCCACGCACTGTTCTGCAAAACCTCAGCTGACAGACACATCAGGCAGAAGGTGAAGAGCAGCTCTTCTCTGCAGGCCACGACCCACAGCAGCGCTGCAGCCTGGGATCCGCTCACAGGTAAACGGTTATTTTGCAAGGTTTTTTACAAATTCAAATGCATATCCCAGATCCAATTCGCTTGATACTGTGATACAATTTTAGTATACTGGTATGTCCACAGAGGCTATAACACCAGACTGGGCATAAATGAAGTGTTAGAAATAAAATACTTTCAGAAAAGCCTGCAATCAAACTTCTCCGGAGGTATAAAGACAGGTAACTTACCAGCCCGCTCAATTCACACGGCATCATGAATATTCTTCAGGGATTATGAGAGATAAAATGAGAATGGAAGCTAAAATGTTATTAGTAGATAAAAGGGACCTGCTACTTGCATACTGAAGATACCAAATAAAAATATGAGTTTTAACTTTTTTGGAGCCTAATTTCTGCTTGCTGTTCAATCAACTACAATTTCTAAAATATCTTGTTTTATTTAGACAACCAATTGACAAAAAAAAAAAAAATCCTTCTACACAGCCATAGGCTTTTGCTTCTCCTCTCATTCTGCCATCAGGCATCATCTTCCAGACAGTAGTAACACACCTGCACGAGCTGAATTATTGATTGATAGCAATCCATCTGTCTAAGTAACCACAATCATTCCCAGTCTTCGGTATTAAAGTCTGATTGTGGTTTTTTTCTCCTCACTAAAGATTTTGTGGTCTCAATTTAGAACAGAGAAGAGTTTACTGCTAACACAAGCAAAGGCTCTGTGCATCCAAAAGACGTCTGTCTTTGCTGAGATCAGTGTGGCTTTTCCATTCCCATGCTTCCTCCTGGAGATCCTCTTACATATTTATATACTACAGTCCCTCAGTGCACAGGGAATTCATAAATTCAGGCATCATCACCTAATTTTCACCTACCAATGCAGTAACTGCCAATAGGGAATCAATGTGAATTATGTAGCCCACATTCCTGTTACAAGAGCAAAGTTCACAGTCTCTGTTGCCAGATCCAGCTCAGTATCCGAAAGATATGCCTTTTTATATAGAAAAAAAGTTACAAGAAACATCCTTGTCGTCTGTCCTGCATTATTTTACTCATTATTGGAAGTTTGTAAGAAATACGTGATGGTTAAAGAGATGTGAAATACACAACTTGTTTGCATTTCAAGCTTGTAGGACCTCAACCCAAACCACAGACAGCTACAGAAGACAGCACAGATATATGTTAGTGTTATTACTTGCTACTCCTCTGATGGTTACCAAGAAAGTTACTTTTGAAACTTCAGATTTCACACCAGGCAAAATCTGTTCCATCGCTGTCATGGTTTCTACCATACACTTGTAAAGTAGTTTACCCTCTATCCTTACTCGGAAAGGCAGCCCTCCTCCCACTAGGACTAAAGGAACTGCAGAGGAAGAGATTAAAATGGAAAGATGCAGTCCACTACAAGCATTCTCTTAAAAAAAAAGAAAAAAAGAAAGATGTTACTTTCTTAAAAAACAACAAGCAACTTTGTCAGGCTTTCTTCTCCCTACCCACATACTGTTGCTACTTTGTGCCCAGTTACCATATTTAGAAAAATCTAAGACCTAAGAAGACCGAGACTATATAATCTGATTACATCAGATTTCTTTTAATGCAACTCTGATGTTACTGCATGTGGTCCTTCGATTGCCCACACAAAATTCTTTTGTAAACTTTTACTGCAATCTAGGGTTTTCAGAGACTTCATATGCATTATTGCTTCAAAAATGTGAGATGACTTTACTTGCCTGACTTACACGTCTCAAAAGTGGAAGCATTCTAATAAGGTCTACAGTTTCTGTGATGGGCACACTGTTGGGAAAGCAAGATGACTCACTCCAGGAGCACGCAGTCCAAACGTGTTCTTCAGATTCACTGGAGGGAGATTCAAGTCAAACACAAGGTCCTCCGGTGTGTTGACTACCGGCTGATTTCATAGCACAGAGTTAGACAGAACACAGACCCTCAGAAAGACCCTGTAATGCACAAGAGATGCCGCATCTTGACATCTTCCCAGTGCTTGGGTGGGACTTCCCCACTAACCCACAGATCTGTATCACTTGCTTTACTCCGCACCTTCAGCCGGCAGAAACAGCAGCCGCTATCTGCTGGATACGTATCCCACTCTGTCACTCATTTTTTCTAGCCTTGGGCATGGGCATTACCAACAGACTATTTTATTTTTTAACTCAAAGTAAAACTTACAAAGAAAGAACATGCCAGCTGTTGTCTTCAGCTGGGGAACTGCCCATCATTACCCTCCTGCACTTTAAGCTGGACACCTGAAATCATTGCACCTATTTGCCTGTCCTGGCTTTCCTACTTCCTGGCAACTTCTTTATGGCACCTTTGACTTAACTACTCATTCTGGTAAGGAATGCCTGCCTAACATGAAAACATAGAATCAGAGAATGGTTTGGGTTGGAACGGACCTTTAAAGGCCATCTACTCCAACCCCCCTGCCGTGAGCAGGGACATCTTCAACTAGATCAGGTTGCTCAGAGCCTCATCCAACCCAATCTTGAATGTTTCCAGGAATGGGCCCCATGCAACATCAAGGAGATGTAGCCAACGTGCTGCCAGTTTGTAAAATCAGATTAACAGAAGTATTTCCTGTTCAGAAAGTCACATGGTAATTGATGGGATCCACCGTGCTTAATCCTTTATAGTTAGTGAGAATAAATAGGTTGTACGAGTTATTCTCCCACAGCACCTACTTGGGATCATAGTTCTAGGGATGTACACCAAAAGCAGTATTCTGGCCCTTCCACAGCTGCCATTCTCAACCCTACACAAAACCTGCACTGAAGCCAAACCAGAAAAGAGAAGTGTTAACGAGTTAGTGTTAATCAGTTCCCCAGTGCAGACTACAGCGCTAGCAGAAGAAACACCTGCATTAGAAAGGACTGCTTCTTGCACTGACAAACTCTTAACCTCCATAAAAATGCATCATTAGATACTGATCTATATGAGATGGTAAGAATCACTGTTTGGATGAACTTCCTTCTCACTCCAGCTGCTGGCCAAATGAGGAGTTCTGGATGAGAAAATAGAGGAAAAAGCAAAAAACAAGACCATTTCCTAAACTTAGTAAGAACTCCAATACTTGGCTGTTGAAATTTCTTCAGATAAACACGTCTTCAACTACATCAAATCTGGACGAACCTCCCCAGTCTGACCACCAGGAAGGACGGACTCATACAACTACATAGAATGATCTAGAACTGATATATCGTACTAAATGAAGGATATTAGGAGAATATGGTTCTTTTATCATCTTTAGTAAGCCTGTTCTTGTACCTTTTTAGGCAAACTATTTCGACTTCTTTTCCTGGTACACTGGATACACCAAATGTGCAGTTCTCCGAGCTGTATCACTTAATACTGGTTAATCAACACACATGGATGGTGTTAGGAAGCGCAGGACATACATCAACTGTAGAGGTTTTATTCCAGTCATTAATGTATACATCTATGATGTGCACCTTAAAAACTAAAATGCAAGGGCACAGAAGCAGGGAGAAACAAGTCCGCCCACGTAAGGTAACAGCTGGGTGTACGAGATTATTAAACAATGCTGCTCACAACAATCTCTTTGAAAGGAAATAGGTGGTTAAAGAGATGGACAATGTGGTGTTACAGAAATATTCGTGTGAAGTAGGTTTTACTCACTTTTGGAACTAACGTTGAGTCTGTATTTTAATAGGCAGGGATCCTTACAGACTCTATACGTTGCATGGTTCAATGCATGCTGCTTTCATAACGCTCCCTTCCAGTGACAACATGAAAATGCAATGCAAAGAGACATGGCATATGCTTGAATTAACCATATCCCGACCTCGGCTGGTTAGGGAAGGGTTTATTCGGAATCCGCAAGTTTCTTGAGAGTTACTCAAAGTCCAGTTCATGCCAGACAGAAGTGCAGCAGAAGGAAGAAAGCATCACAACGAGTGGTAGGATCCCCCAGGTAACGGTTGCCGTCCTCCAGGAAGTCTCCTGGAGCTCCACAACCATGGCGCTCTGCAGCACACCGTGTGCACCTTGCAGATCCCCACACTACGGAGCTGGAGTCTACAGCCACAAGGGCTGGACACAATTCTCAATATTTTGTATATTTAAGGATTACTGCCACTTCCTAAAATAATGGGAAGTCTCCTACTGCTGGTGAGAAATGGGTGAACTCAGTTTTGTTCATGAGAAGAACCTGTGTGCACTCAAATGGAAAAATATTTGTTTCAGCCAGCTCAAACAAGTTACACACCTCTGAGACAAACTACGTCCTTCACTGCAAGGAGACCTTCAGAAGAGAGAATAAACTCCATCAGTGGAGATGACTGGTTATACTGGTCTAATGTACAGCTTCCCTTTTCCCCGTTTTTCTAAAGATTAGTCTCTCTGAAGAAGTACTGAGTAGAAAACTTTCCTAGCTAATTCACCTCAACACTTTTTTCTCATACAAACAGTGCTGAAAGAAGTCTAACTCGGTACACAATTTTTATGCTTCAAAAGATCACATTTACAGGCACATGCTTTCAGTTATACTTGCCAGTTCAAACAAAACAAGCCTACCAAAATATAAGCAATTTTCCTTAGTCTGTCAAAAATCTCTACCTTGCAGGAAAAGTCTCATGGAAAGCTAGGTTATCTAACCTCAATCGCAAAGCACTCAATTTATGGCTTTTATATAATTAGAGAACAGAAAACACTGAATTAATATAAGGCATTCAAGGAAGTGAAAATTAGTAAAGTTAAAGGAGTATGTGTTGCCTCTAAGAAGAAGGATGGCAATTCCCACCACAGAATTGGACTCTAAACCCTCCATCCTAGACTCTGAACTTTGTGCTATAAAAGAAAAGCACTGATTTTTAATTTATTTCTTAAATTCAAATTTAATTTAAAAATCCATTATTACTATTTCTTGGTTGAGGGAGCGGTGGAGCTAATCAAAGCAACTGAGAGCTAGACAACCACACTGCTTTTCTTCCGTGTGTATAAACACACTGCCATTCCCACACTACACAGATGTGACAATTTACTAGAGGGGAAAAAAAAAAAAATCACTTTGAGCTACTCAAGCACTTGCATGCTTGTAGCTCATTTCATCCACTTCTACTGATAAGAGCAAGACATTTGACGTTCTTTAGCTGCTTCTATTCTGAACCTCAGCTCAGTTGCTAAAAGGATTTTTGAAGCTATGCCCAATGAAAGAGAAAAGACATTTGTGGAACTGCCTCTCACATCCGAGCAGCCTCTTGCAATGTGGGAGACGCAGTCTTCACTGCGCGTATCCCACTTTAGCCCAGTGAGAGATTTAATTTATGACCTTCAAATTTCACATGCTATGCTGCACACCTTTATGGACACGCTCGTCAGGCATGCAGCTGAAGACATCTGCTTGACATCTACTTGAAAAGGCTAAAAACTGTACAACCAAGAGTCAGTCAAGCAACAAATAAAAAGTGAGAAAAAAGGCACATTTATTTTCTATGGACCGCCACTAGAGAAATGACACAGGAAGAAACATGTTGTGAAATATTTAATGTTTACAAGGAACATTAAAGAAAATGTATGTTTTAGTGCTTTGCAGACATAAGGAGTAATGAATGTTTATTTGCATAAAATGGGCAATTTAAATGCAAAATTAGCTAATACGTGTGTGTCTACATTCTTGTGAAACATGTGTCACCTAGAAATGCTGACAAAATTAGTAACTCAAGGTCTCATACTTCATGTAGATAAGGTAACAGCATCAAAGAAATCCAAAGAAAAAGAACCCTGCAGTATTTTGACCTTTAAATACCATATAAAAAATTCATTTGAAAAATAGCAAGGTCCATTCAAAAAGGCCTCAAACCTTGCAACTGAACGTTGCACCTGTAGCTTGTTGGCTACACAGATCCAAGATATTGCAGGTAACACGTTTTTCCTCCCCTTCTCTCTCTCTGCAAAGACAGACAAGCAGAGGCGTACATCCAATCCGAGAAGGGACGCTAAAGAAAGAGTGGAAGAGAAGCTACAAATACTACAATTAAGGCTTTAAATGTCCTAATTTCTCAGGAACCTTGAATTCAATGTCTCTACTAGATTCAATCAGTTTATATGGTATCAGAGTAGCGAGAACTGCAAGCAGCGAGCGTACTTCATTTTAACACGGGGTAACAGCATTGATGGTCAAATACCGCTTTGAACCTGAATGAGAAGTAGCTGAGAAATTTTGCCAGCAAGAAAGGCCACTGTCAAACACTGCTAAGGTCTCCCTCTTCAACCTGAAGTTTATTTTTTCCTGACCTATGCATTCAGCTCTGCAACACTGACAAAAAGCTCACGGACTGCTTTCTTACATGTAACATATTATCATCCTGTCAAGGTATAGCCATGCAAAAAAAATCAAAGCTACAGAAATCTGACGCAAAATGTACGGCATAAAGACTGACTAGCTATTAATTAGTATGATTTCTGTAGTAAACCCCTAAATAATATCTGAAAGAATACGGGCAGGGCAGAAGAAAATGAAAGTATTTGACAGAAATGCTTATGATTAAGAATCTTCTTTAAAGTTGTGTCCACCAAAAATTTTACATTGAATCCACAGCTGTTGGAAAACAGAAGGCAAATAAAAAGTGACTGCTCAACTTTCTGGGGTAAGCAGGACAGAGTAAGCATGACAGTGCTTACTTATGAGCTTACTGCTCCACTGTCTGGTGTAAGTATGATAGTGCCTGCGTTATCCAAGGACCCTTTTATGATGTATACTACTCCAGTTTTTGACCCTCTTGAACGTGACTTGGAATTCTACGGTTTGGCAGTTAGCTATCATCTTCCTGCCTTCATTTTTCGCACTGTATGAGATCTTTGGATTCCCAGCATTAGAATTCCACAAACACCTTACCAAAGACCTTCCAACTCTGATCTTCCTGAAACAGCCTAAAGTACACTTCAGATGTGGTAACAGAACCCCCGCTGCAGCACAAACAGATTATCAACTACCTGAAAAATGGGCATGCTTGCAAAAATAGAAAGCAAAAAGGATTCACAGTTCTTTTCCTCTTGCCGGAGAGGCATACAGCAAGCTTTGCATACGAGAGTTCAGAAACATGATGTCCGACTAGAGCCACCCTTGCCAATCATTAACTGTTATTGAAAAATGATGAGCTGCAGGTACGTTCTTGAACTGCTGCATCAGCAGAGTGTTCCATAGATCTGGCTGGCTGTCACCTACCTGCAGGACCACACTGCGAAGCACTCTGCTCTTTGCAGACACAGAAGGTAAAGACGCCCAGTGTGCCGTGGGCATGGTCACATTGGCTTTCCTTGTTTGGCATTTTGGTTTTTTGACGGGTTTTTTTTGGCTGTTTTGTTTATTTTTTAAGAAGATCTGCAAGCACTGAATGTTAATTTAACTAACTGGGAAAGTGATCCACTGACCATTCTGGGTCTGAGGCCATCAAATGTAATTTAAGAAATCTGACCCAACTTGTCAAGCTGTGTCAGCTGAGACACTGTAGTTCTAACTTTCTGTAAACTGCTACATTTTGAAACTGGAAAAAACCTGGAAAAGGGTTAAACCGGAAGCAGCCTTTTATATACTATCCAGCACTGGTAAAACTGAGGGTCTGATTCTTCCCAACAGTCTACTCTCTTCTCTCTCACCCCAAGTAAGTCCTCTGAGACCCGTTTTGGTAAGTTGCAAGAATATCAGTTCACCCAGCCCTCTTTCTGAAGGCACTAAAATTTCCAGCAGCTAGTTCTGGGTACTGAGTATATGATGGAAAAATAGGTTTGTGCATAGAAACTGTACAAGTCAACTAAACTGGGTTATACTCCTTTAGTTTTTAATGCAAGTACTTAAAATAAAGCTTATTTGGAGGAGAAAAGGCCTTTTGCCCTACCCATATAAATTTTTTTAACAAAGACACTTGTTACAGCTCTGCCAACAAACTCAAGCAACTGGTTACCCAGTGCTTTAAGGAAATAACTTCTATAAGCAAGAACAGAAATTATTTAAGTGGTTTGAAAAACACAGCTAAATAATTTTCCTCTTGCCTGTCTGGAGATTCCCCAAGTTAGTTTAACCTAACTTTTCTAGGTAGCTCTTTGGTATGAAAAACGCCTGTATACCCCAGCACACCAAGCCACTAGCTCTTGTTTGCTCCAGCGCTTTCAGAAGTATTCCTGATGGATGGAAGCTCAGAAGCTTTTCAGAAGTTGATAGACAAGAAATAATCCTGTCTTCTCTATCTCACAGGGAGAATGTAACTAGCAGCAAGAGAACAGGCTAACTTGTCCGTGTGCAAGATGCTAAGGACGCAGCTTTAATCTCCTTAACGCGGCGTTCCCAATAAAGCAGAGGGATAAGTTGCAAGCAAGTATAGCAGGATAAAGACGTTTCAAGACTAAAAACTGGGACTACTTCAGTTAAATGCAATTCACCACAGACACGACATTAATCAGAACACGTACACCCCCTTAAAGAAACCGGAGCTGAAGTGTCTATGCACTAACACCTGACTGTAGCTAAAGGCTCTCCATTTTGTCTGAAACCCCACAAGAGACTCCTTGCATTTCCAGAGGAAACACTATAATCTTGTAGAGACATCACATGCAAAAGTTAATCCATATGTTGATCTATGGATTAGTGTATTACAAACATGTTAAAGCCTCTCCTGTACAAATGATCTACTAACATAGAGCACTTAGATCAGACAATTTAGTTAGGCTTTGGAAGGAAATGTGTGTGCAATTGCCCAGAAGGCTGAGCAGCTGGTTCACAGACACCTCACAAGATTGTTCTGATTTGATGCAGAGTACCTAGGACCTGCCTAAAGACATCCACAGGATGAGTTTGTTCTGCGTTCAACAATATAATTTTATTTATTTAATTTAACAGAGTAATTTATTCCTTCACACTGAAAAAAAATCTGCCTTACGTGCATCCCAGCCTTCAGAGAGGTAGTGTTTCCAGTACACTTCCCACGTGGAACAAGCTCACAGAAGAGCTCTGCAAGAGAGATCTGCTGACAAGTACCAAACCAGTGCCAGCTCCTCAATATGAACTTTATCAGAAGAGAAGGCAGCCAAGAGGAAATTTTTCTTCTACCTAAATGCAGGACCCCTCACAGCTGCTAACGGGCTGCAGGCTTAGATTTCCTCAGCTATATGGTTTTTCTACCCCTCCTCTTTCCAATACCTTCAAGAGAAAAAATAAGCAGAACATATTTGCTCCTACTCCTCCAACTGGAAACAACCTAAATACCCAAGTGCACAGTAACAGCCAGCAAACCAGCAGAAACAAAGAAAACAGGAAACACAGGGAAGACTGGAATACATATTTCATACCCTAAGAGCAGCTGCTACTGCTGTTTGTTCAAGGGGTAAATAAAGTGATAAATAAAATATTAGCTAACAGGCTTGACCTGCTGCCTTACAGGAAAAATAACTTCTGTTCAGTTTTAGGTTTTACTGGGTAAGTGGAGGTATCAATGACTGGTAACAGAATTAACAGCAACACCAATATATTCTGTGAAGCTGCTCATCGATGGCTTATGAGACTGTCTTCAGCTGCTTGCGACATCTTCCCACTGTTCAAAGCGGAATGCTCTGTGCTGAATATCTGACCTCGGCCGGAATCTCTGGGAAAATCATATTAACCGAGATGGTTTGGATGTTGAGATCAGTTGCATTTCAACATAACCGCTTATTAAATTCTTGCAGATAAGTTGCATACTGGCTCCGGTCTTTGCATGCTACACAGCAGAAGTCACTCCGTAAAAATCTGCAAGAAAATAAAGCTCATTGCAATGGTTCTTCCAAGCTGCTACAATCTCATGGACACACAATACTGAGAGTAGGAAGAATTCCCCTCCTGTGATCTCAGTGTTGCTCCTGCCAGCACCGAGCAGAAAAAGGAGGAAAAGAGCTCGCCCAGAACAATGGGGAGAAAAATCTGTAATTGCAATTGATTTTGACTGAAAACGCACAAAGAGGACTTCAAGATCTCTGGTCTTGATAAAACAGACATGAAACTTCAAGGTGATCTTATCCTTTTTGGTGTTTGTTCTATAGGTACTAGCAGCGAAAAGTTACACTAATTCTCTACCTCACTGGTTCAATATATTGAATTTGAAAACCTGATTACTCAAAGTAGGGTTCAACACGGCACCTCAGAACATGCTTCAAAGAATTCTTTCAGAAAGTAGTCAGCATCCAGGAACCGGTTAAAAAGCGAGCATAAAAACCAAGAAATTACTGCCTGTGCAGCATGTATTCAGTTCTCCTGAGTACATGCGTTACAATACTATCTTCAATTATGCACTTGAACTATTTTTAATCACAGGACTTTTAGTCCGTGCAGCATTTCACTTCCTCTTTTTCTGTAGAAGTTAAAGCAGCACAGCAGGGAATTTAAAGAGAGCAATACCATCCATCGCTAAGACAGCTGAATGCTCTCCAGAATTAAGATTTCCTTTCCTATCACAAAATTAATTCTTACACCACATGCCCTCTTAAATTCAAGCTGGGCATGCATTTTCTGCATGCTGAATTTGTAATGTCTGAAGGTACATCAGAATAACGTCAGGTAACCAGGCTCTGATGCAGCGGATACCCATTTCTTGAAGTTAAAATGGAAATACAACCATCTCACAGAGGCTGCTGTGAAGATTTTTAAAAAGAAAGATACACAATCCCACGCTTACACAAGCTCTTCAGGAAGTTCAACAGCAAAATTAATGAGCAAGACTGCATGCTCACTGGTGCTAAGGAGGAAAAAAGTGAAGCTGTGCTTGAAGCAAGGAGGGCAGAACTGAAATTCAGTCTGCTCTTCATTCTTTCTTCTCTTTCTTTTTTGCATTTAATGCAATTTGGCAGATTACAGTCAGAGAAACACATTTTGAAGTTGTGTTTTAAATTCATAAACCTCACTGATAAGAGACCGATGTTTCTGTTTTACGAAAGGAGTACAGCCCATCGAGTATCCCTACAGTTAGCTCCAAATTCCACAGGTGTAAAAGCCAATCCACTCAGCTTTTTTTTTTTTCCTGTAACAGCCTTGCCATCCGCTTCATTTCCAAGAGACAGGCCACCTGAGCGTAGTCAGCAAGTCCCGCTACACTTCAGTAACTCCATGTGACCATGCAGACTGGAGAATCTCAAGTTAAACGAGATCCTCTTAATTCTGTTTAAGACTTTGCAAGTGAAACAGCATTGATGACTGTGTGATCAAAACCGTTTTCAAACCGAGGTATGCCAAGCAAAGTTTATCTGGAATTAAACAAAGACTTCATATCTGAAAAAGCCTTACAAAATACCTCTACTCACCAGTTACATTTCTTCTGCAGGTGGTGTCAGAACTGGCATGCAATTGAGTTCCATGATAAAGAATGACTGAACCTGGAATGCTCCTACAGCTTAGTAAGCTGTTTCCGACTTCTCTGCTCCTTTCAAAGTACAGCACAAACGTACAATCGGGAAAAGAAAGGCCTGGACACTTCTGTCTGAGGAAATGTGCAAGATGAGCAGGTGCCATGAAGGATTCAACATGTCCAAGTATTTCAAGTTTGAGTTCCCAATCTGTTCTTCAGCTTTTACTATTTCTTTGTCTAGAACCAACGTATCATGCCCTCTACAAAAATGATGATTACTAAAATCCAGTGGTTTTATAATGGGAGCAACTACAACTGTGCCTTGGTTTAATGGCAATTCTCTCTCAATTACTGCCTTCTAACCATTATCATGTTCAATAGGTAAATGATCCAAACTCATGATATACCACTTTTGTTGTTATTTTCAAGATAAAATTTTATTATTTTACAGAGATCTACTTGGACACATTTCCAAACAGCATTCTTAGTCTTTGAAGAAGTGTGCTGCAAGTTCTTTGCTTTTTCATGGTGAGGAACCCCACCCCCCCATACCTGGATGTAATTACAGAGAAAAAATTTAAATGTTCAAATTCTTTTAAGCTTCCAGCATCCCTAAAATTGCATCCGGTTTTCTTTTGAAGTGCAAGTGATCTTTATTTTCAAATTTATTTCAGTTGTAAGAACCTATGCCATGCTCCTCTTGGACATGGACAAATTTAAATTTAACTTTTACCTTCAGTGCTTGGAACCTCTCCATGGTAATGGCAGATTTTCAACAATATTCCAGGGATCAGGTCTGTGGAGCTCATCTCCTCCCTCCTCCCACCCCAGCCCTTTAATCTTACTGAAGGAAATGAGAAAGAAAGTTGTCTTACCGATAACTCCAAGGTTAATGTCCCTTGCGAACCCCACCTAGCAAGTCGACATCATGACATGTCAGGTCAGCCTCAACCACGCTTCCCTGATAGTCAGGTAAAAGGAAGGAGTTAAAATACAAAATTGACACTTGCAGATTTCTGGACATCAGAAAATGTGATGCAATATATTCTGAACTGTCTTTCAGAGCTTCTGGTAACCTCCAACTTGTTAAAACATTTCTTCAGAGGGATTCTCCTGTTCTCAAATTTCACAAGTTCCTGATCAATAACCAAATATTGCAGATCCACCTCGACCATTTTGTTTGAATGAGACAAAAGTTTAAGATTTCCCTTTAACACAAATGAGTTTCTTCCCCTACTCTACACATTTTATCAACTAATATACGTTCAACGTAGCCACTCTGGATTTCAAAAGACATTTTAAGCCAATAGACTACAACAGCTTCATTCAAATTCTAAGTTAACAGAAGCTCCAACTTTTTTTTTTTTTTTTTAAACTTTTTTATTCAGAAAAAACAGGAAACACAACTTGGTACACTCTTTCTATAAGGCTCTGATCTACCTGAGTAGTTCACGTGAATGACAGAATTCAATCCAGCAAACCTTCCTTGTACAAAGAATCCTTAATCACACAAATACTCCAGCTCAAGTCATGCGTGATCAAAGATTATTCATGACAGATTTGTAGGTTAGGGTCCTTGCTGTTCTACGTATCTATGGGCCACCATCATTTTTGGGTAACAATTAAGTCCTGCTGACAATAAAACATCTGCATTAAGGTCAGCAGGTCTAGGTGCCAAACATGTTTTACTCAGAGGTTCAAGAGTTTTTGCTCAATACTTGACATTTATTTTTTGCTAGCCTTATAATAAGAGTGCCTTCTCTATTTTTTAAATGTGTGGTTCAAAATACACAAATGGGCTCCATGTCCAAATGCAGAGGGGATAGAAAGTGGTCAGGTTTCTGTACAGAGTCACCAAAATCATGCGGTGATCTTCTGCTTAGAGTTTATTTTTAAAAGGTTTAAGCAATGCAGTTGTCATTCTTTCTAATAATTAGACTACAAAAGTTGAGTCCCGAAAATAAACAATTGCTACAAAAAAATTAAACTTTTAACGCTTTGAAAAAATGCAGACTGTGTTTAATGAATTAGTAAAATTAAAAGCTGAGTTTAGTAAACCGATTTTGTTAATAATGTGAAAGTAAGTCTGTAATAACACAATAGCTGTAAAAAATCTTTCTCTTAAGTTTTGGAATTGCTAGGAATCTGGCAACCTACTTATTTTTAAGTCAAACACCTTATCAATACAGACATTTAAGCAACTGCTATAAATGAGTGATCAAATGATTATTAAAATCCCATTTCATGGCTCCTCCTCCAACGCCAGCAGGACACTCATAAAAGTTTAGTATTGGTTTGCAAGTTGAAATCCATTTTCAACGTATTCCATAAGAGGATTTTTACTAAGTTATACTGAAGAAGTGATCAGAACAGATGCACAAGAGTAAATTTAAATTTATTTTTTGTTTTGACTATATATCAAAATTGTGCTGAGAAGATTCCTCCCTTGTGCAAAATTCTTCCCTTGAGTATATCATCAGGCATGGTAGATTTTTCCACCGTGCTACAGTGTCTTTTGTTCAGTAATTTTTTTTCAATAATTTTTTTAAGTTCCTCAAGTTCAGTATACACCACTGAGTAAGCTGTAGTACATGTTATCTTTAAGAATTCAGCACTGCTGCAAATTTAAATGGTGAATTTGAGTATCCATAGATCATGTAAATCGAAGAACTTGGTACATATTATAAACTTTCACTGATTTTCATAGTCAATTTAAAAATGTATAGCTCCTCATATTCAATAAAAATATTAGGATAAATTGTGATTTGAGCAGAAATACAAGATGCACCTTTACAATTCTCAAGGAAGACAATTTTAACATTTTTGTTCCTTAGTTGTTTTGTAAACACTATAACTGAAGTGTTTCACTTCCTCCCCACACCCCCCATCAGCAGGCACTGGCACTCCACCTCTCCTGGGCTAACACCTGAAACGTGCAGTACATGAACACTATCCTTCTTCCAGGATGGAGAGTACTTTAAATTTGGTTCCAATTAAGTTCCCTTGTATGAGACCCCCTTTACAATGATTACTGAAACGCAAACACGCATTGGGACTACAGGGTTCTGCTCAACACCACAAAAGCTACACAGTTACTATAAAGTCATACTGATAGGACAGCACGCCCTTCTATTAGGACAAATTACAAGCCAGATCCTTACCACAAGCAAAAGCCTGAAACGCATACTTAGGCAATGCCTCTCTGACTTCACTGCTCACATAAGGAACAGAGAGGACAGGATTTCGCCCCATTAACTTTATGAAGTTAAAAAAACCAAACAAAAGAGGCTTTAACACACTAAATACTAATTTTGAAAAGCACTTCGTATTATTTATGACCAATTCTATTAATTTGAAAGGAAGAGCCTGACACAGGGGCAAACCCATTTTTGAGAACCAGACAGACATCCTCACTTCAATTCAGGTCAAAAATCAAACCATGCAATTATATACCAGACCCACAACAGTAAAGCGTGGGAAGGTTCATCTTTCTGTTTACATTCTGACAAAATACACTTGAGAGACACCAGACAGGAATAGAAGACAAAGGGAGGAGTATGACCACTGAAGTTTAACTTCCTCAATAGTCTGTGTTTAGAATGCTGTAAATCAAGTATGATCAATGTGTTTGATTTGGATATTTAGAGGTCCGGCAATAGTTTTCTTTAGAGAAAGTTTAAATCCGTTTGTTTCTCCCTTTTCTTGAGAAGCAAATGTTCTTCATTGGGGTACAGAATGGCTCAGATGCAACAGAAGAGTAATGTCATGACTTGCCAGTTAAAATTGACATCTGGTAATGTCCAAGACAAGGGTCAAAGCAACACATAATACCCCAATAATGTAGCTAGTAATACCCCCAAAAGATATTATGGGTTGGATTTTTTTGTTTGTTTGTTTTGGTTTTTGTTTTTTTTTTTTTTTTTAAACAGCCTTATTACAAGGCATGAGAATTCTAAGGCAAATTGTTCATCATGGCAGAACATCAAATTAAAACGTCAAGACAGAAATAAGCAGAATATGGAGAGTATGTTTGTGTTATCTGTAGCAAGAAGTTATTTTACTGTGCCACAGCACCTAATTTATAATTCTCATCCCTAGTCAAATATTAGGCTAAGATGCTTGAGATCAAAACCATTTCCCTATGTGTTTGTATGCTGAATAATACAATATGACTGGATCCTAACAGAATAGCCTCTAGAGGGACTCCACAGTACATAATGAAAAGGAACAAAATTAACACCATTGTAGGCTCTGCTTCCTTCTACACATTACATTAGAAGAATATATTTAAATTAGATCTCCGTGAATGTTTGGATACATTTCAACACTTTTTAAAAGAAAAAAAGTTTCAAAATTAGATGCTGGTAAGTTATTGAACAGCAATTAAACAAAGAGTGCCCTTTGGGCTATCTGCAAGTTCTCCTAGTTTTCAGTCTGATGTCCACAGGGCTACGTGTTGGAAAGCACAAGAAATTTTGCATGAATTTGATCACTCACATAGGCAGTTATACTTTGAAAACAATGTTTTTCGCAAGAATTACCAATGAAATAATGTTTTAGGACACAATTGAATTTGAAATAGGTAATGTTTTGAATAGATTTTTGAGTTTTATTGAAATCTTACATGAACAAGAAATTGGAAATACAATCACATCAAGGAACAAATTGCCACGGCTTTGACGTTTTAAGCCAAACAAATTTTGTAGGGCAGATTTTCAAAAAGGTGTGAAGTTATAACAATTTAAAAACACAGTTAACCTACTTCTAGGAATGCAAAACATACAATCGTTATTTTCAATACAAGAAAACTTAATTTGTTGTAATTTCTTAAAACTACTAAGACAAAGCACTAGCTTTACTTTTATGTACAGCATACTCCTATGTAGTCTATCCCAAATCCAAAAAAAAAAGGAAACTGTCCAAAACCAGAGGTTCTGCAAAATCATGATTGAACAGTGTGCCATTCCTGCTTTTAAACTGCTAAAATGAAGCCTAAAATGATAAAAGCATTGAAACCCCATATGGAGTTCAGGAATTCTGCAAGCCCAGTAATGTCCAAGTGCGTTTATGAAAAAAGAAAACTAAGAGACTCGAGTATATACACAATAGAGTGATTCTTCAGCCCAATACAAATGTCAGCCAATCGCTACTGAAGGATGAAACATTAAGCCAATTTTGTTTTGAAGGATGTAGAGCTACAGCCAATTCTATGTTTCCAATATTCTCAATCCCTCCTCACTTGTCTACTTCCACTGTTGCCCATAAGTATCCTGATAAAATTCCTGGTTGTCATTATTGTAACCATAGTTACCGGCATAGTCACCACCTTGCTGGAGCGGCTGTTGAGCGATGGGTTGGGAGCCCCAGTTCTGCTGGTTGTTGGTCTGACGGCGCTTGGAATCAGGTTGGTTGTACCCATCTGCCTTTCTCTTGCCTCCTACGTTGCCCCCACGGTTGCCCCTGGCTCCACGAGCACCACGTCCTCTCTGCTGCTGTGCAGGACCCCCTCTCCCACCCCTGGCTCCTCTTGGCGGTCCCATAGGTGCCCCCCTCTGTGAATAGCCAGCTCTACCTCTTGGTGGTGGTGCTCCCCGCCCCCTAGGTGGTGGAGGGGCACCTCTCCCACCCCTTCCTCCTCCTCCTCTTCCTCTTATAGCATAGCCATCATCATAGCCGTAATAGGGATCTTCATAGCCACCACGGTAGTCATGATAGTCATAACCATAATAATCATCATAATAATCTTCATAGCCATAGTAATCTGGGGGATAGCCATATCCACCTCTCCCTCCACGGCCTCTGCCTCTAATAGGAGGTGGCATGCGAGGTGGAGGGTAGTAATAATAGTCTTCATACCTATTAAGAAAAAGAAACATGCAATTATTTCCCTTCAAAAGTCTCCCAAACTAAAGTATAAATTTCCCCTTGTTGATTAACAATAGAAAACATGGAGAAAAGAAAATTCATTCAGGTTCTTCTAAACTAGCTCATATTTTACAGCAGAACTTCATTCTGCAGTGTTACAGTAGTTCAAGAACGAACACTCACGCAGTACTTCTGGAGGCCTGTCTGGCAGCCTGACGTTCTTTCCTTTTCTTATCCGGTGGCTTTGCTAAAACTATTTCAATTTCTTCCCCTTCTATCTCTTTCCCATTCATTTCATTCATAGCCTGTACAAAAATTAGAAGAGAAACAACTAAAAATTTGTTTCCATTCAAAAGGAAACTAAAACTTACTGATAGAAACCAGATGGTTGGGCGGCTCCAGGTGAACTATGCCATGTGCTTTGTTTCTGTGCTACTTGAAAGAATAATATATAGCGTTCTGTTTAAGTTACAGTGAAGCAGCATTTTAAAAAATACTCTCTTTATATAATAAGATAAAAGAATGGTATTAAAATATATTGACCATTATTTTTAAAAAACTCAGACATAACACCATCACTTTTTATGTTCCTATATCCCCCAGATATGTTTCAGAAATACACTGACAGAAGTTCTCACTACTCACACTGACACAAATGCTCACTGTACTTCTAAGTCAGGTAGAGCACATGCACACAAAAGAGGGGTTTTTTTAATATTTGGGCTTCCTACCTAGTTGAATGTGCCCCATGAGTGCCTCCTAGGAAATCAACTATTTCTGAGGACAGATATTTAAGGGGAAAAAAATTATTGAAACTTGGTGATCTCATGAACTGAGGAAAGAATCCTCCAGAAAAGTAATGTGTATTTTGTAATTATCAAATGTATGCACAAAGAGAACTTAATATAGATACACAAAGTACCCCCTGATTCTTTACTTGGAGTTATCTGCTTCACATTTAACATTTCTGGGTATTAAATAATTGCATTAACAAAGACTTTACAGGTCTGTACAGCAACGTGCCTCAAGAACATTAGAGATCATACCAATTTATTTCAAAGAAAGTATGACAATAAGTAGACACTGGAATCAATGAGCCAATTCCATGTATTCATATCGTAATAATCCTTTCATTAAAAACAAACAACACAGCCAGATGCAAAATATCTCACAGAATTCATAAACCAATTTCGTGGCCATAAATTGGTCACATGAGGCAGATGTGGTAGTATTCAGCTTGTTTCAGAGAAGAGCAGCATTAGAGATGCTCTACTGTACTGCATTTGATCTACTTGTTCTCATCTGCTACAAGTTTTCAGTTGCTCAAATCAAACAGAGCATTTAGAAGTAACGTCTACTGGGGAGGGACTGGAGAGCGTTTAAAAAAAATACTACAATAAAACATGTCAGGAAGTGTTGCTGACTCACGCTTTCTATGTCAACAATCTCTTACTCTCTCTTGGGCAGGTTGTCTAAACCTATCCAAACTGACTTCAACTTCAAGAAATACGAGCTAAATTTATCCTAAAGCCAAACTCAAGAGTATTTTAAACCCTGTTTTGATGGCAGGAAAATTATAAGCTATTACATGGTTATAAAACATTTAATAAGGTTGGAACTGTCTATATAGCCACATACAACATACTTGCTCAAGACTCCCAGGTGCAAAACACTTCCTCTCCTCCTCCCCCCGCTCTACAAACTATGGATTTAAAAAAACAGATGGAGTAATTCCTATGGAATTCAATCCACTGAAGTACAAACAGCAGAGATGAATGACCTTCTCAACTGCTCTTAGATACAGAGGTAGACACCTTCGAAGCTTACAGTAATGAACTCCAAAATCTAAGAAATCATTTAGGAGAAACCTTCTAGGGAGCACATAGAGTTAAAAACAGGTAATGCATTAAAGGAGTTGCCAGTGCCATTCTTCTCCCCTTCTCAAAGCACTTTTTTAATTACCTTGCAATTTCTATTCAATACTTTCGTCACTCCAAAACTACACACAGCCTTTAAAGAGAGGTCTTTAAGAGACAACTGATACCTTCTTGTCAGTGTTTCCTCAGAAAGATTGTCTAGGTTGATCTTTTTTTTTTTTCCCCTCTTCTCTAGACTCTCCTGCATTGATCTATACCTCATTTCCAGTCTACTTGTTAACTTGCTACAGTTTTGTCCTTTGCAAATTTCACATCCTCCTAGCTGCTGAAATCATAGGAACAAAATTATCAGTATTAAAATTCTCACAATGGGCTCTACAAATTGTCTTGTCTAGATATTTTCTGTAAAGAAATTTCTTAATACCACTGCTCACATCAGTTTAGCTAAGAAAGAATAATCAACATACCTTCACTGCTGCACCTCTGTCCTCAAAATGAACAAAAGCATAATCCTTCAACTTCTTTACTCTTTCCAGCTTTCCAAATTCAGAAAAGGATTTCTCAAGAATTTCTTCTGTCACAGTAGTGGCCAAGTTCCTTACAAATAAAACTTTCACCTGGTGAAAAAAATGAGAAAGCAAGCTGTAATCTTTAAAAATCAAACCTGAAAGGAAACTAACATAAACTAGTAAGATGTTATTCCCTCCTCATCTGTATTAAGAAATTTTGGGTAGCCTTCTAAATTCTGTACCTGTCAAAAAAAAAAAAAGATAGCCTCGTAGTTACCTGTATGAAGTTTCTATAACTCCTCTCCTTCCACAGTTTCCTTCCACGACCAGAAGAATATCCAACTTTGATTTTCTGCTTCTGGGATGCTACAAATCCCAGTAAGATTTTAGTAATAGACCTCAAGAGCAAGAAAGAGTTACCCCAAAACACAGGGATAAAGGAGCATGCCATTTACCTACGCTGAACTTCAGCTTCCTCTCCCTCTAGAAAATAGTTTTACAAAATACCCGCTAGTATTCATTATCAGCAGAAGTAGATAATTGAACAGACTGATGTGCCAATCCAGTAGGATAACCCTGTACGCTAGTAGTTTAAATATGAACAGAATCACAGACTGGCAGGGGTTAGAAGGGACCTCTGGAGATCATCCAGACCAACCCCCTGCCAGAGCAGGGTCACCCAGAGCAGGTGGCACAGGAATGCATCCAGGTGGGTTTGGAATGTCTCCAGAGGCGGAGACTCCAACACCTCCCTGGGCAGCCTGTGCCAGGGCTCCGGTACCCTCAAAGTAAAAAAGTTTTTCCTCATGTTGAGATGGAACTTCCTGTGGTCCAGCTTATGCCCATTGGCCCTTGTCTACAGCAGTCTATTACAACAGCATGTTCCTAACATGTTACACAGGCAACCAATTTGCACTGCTCAGACCATGGCAGTTTGCATGGCTTACTACGAAAATGCCCTCCAATTGCTCTTCATGCCTCAAAACTAGCATTGCTGAACTGCAACAAATATTTGTCGCTATGGCATAAAGAAATTCCTCCCAAAGCACAAGAGCACCCAGTTAAGGTTTTACTTACCTTTGCCATGACTTCCGGATCAGGTTCCTCTACTGGATCAGCCCATTCCACTGTCACAACGTTTCCCCAGACTTTTACTTTCCCACTCATCAGGCGGCGGCGAGCTTGTGCCGCTGACTTGTGATCCTCATATTCCAAGAAGCAGAATCCTCGATTCTTCTTTTTATCATCAGGTTGATGATACAAGATTACATCCACCAAACCCTCTGAAAAACAGGTCTTTAGTATCAAACTTCAAAAGGAAGAAAAAAAATCTAGAGTCTACTCTAAAATGCCTTCACTTTGGTTTTTTTTGGTAACACACAGCCTTGAATTTAACTCCTGAAAGGGAGAGGGAGCACAAAAAAAAGCAAAATAAAAGATATCGATCCAAATTGCCCAGAAACAGGTCACCCAGCATGTGAAATTTTCCAGAACAAACTTACCTCACAATTAGGCCCTGCAAAACATCAAGCTAAACAGTTCACACAGTGTAAGTTTTCTGTATTTTGTTCTACCATTTTGACTTTTTTGAAGAGCAGTCAGCATTAATACGTAGCATCTCCCCGCCTCCAGGGGAAGCCGAAAAGAATTTCTTCTACATCTCTCCAAAAAGAAGAGAGATAACTAAATGAATATTCACTTTCTGTTTTCACCATTTCCCTGAAGTACTTATAAATAGCAATCCTAAAAAAAGAAGCAGTAGGTTAAAACTCTCCTACAGGAACAAGAGGCAGTGATCAAGACTTCAGTATCTTATTTAGAGCAGAAGCATCGTTCCAGTGGTGAGCTGACTTCTTTTCTTCCTACTTGCTGCATATACTGGGGAACAACACTGAAGAACTGGGACAGAAATTAACCCGTCATTAACTATTTCTACAATAACATTCCCTCTAAACTGATTTAGTATTCCCTCCTCCCCATCATTCCTCAACTACACATTTTTATGAGGCTCCCTGAAAGCTACACAGTTGTGAAAACAGGATCTACTGTAGATCCAGTTACAAATACAGAGCCTTCAACAGGAAACTAGAACAGGTAACAGAATTAGACCTTCACTTTTTTCTGAGTTCATTTGTGCTGTTTCCACCTCAAATTGTAAACCTACAACATCATTCATTTAACAATCAGCAAAACAGACACTAGTCCCTTTGCATTCCACCATAAAAAGTATCTGATACAGAAAATTTCTATCAGAAACAAACTTGGAATCCAACTTGGAAATAGTTTTAGTGACAGCTGAACACATCTATCAAACAACTAGACCTACAAAACAGAGAGACTGAATGGAATTTTGGGATCAGTGCGACAAACTCATTAAGAAGGTCTTACCTGTGACTTTACTGAACTCTTCCAATATATTTTCTTTAGTCTTATTCTTTGGAATTGACCCAACAAATAACCTGTTGTTTGCCACGGATATGCATACTCCAAGGTGCTTCCCAGGACGGATTTCATAGTTGTCACACTGAGAAAACAAAAGGCCATTCATTTACTTTATCCACAATAATGTGGATAACAAGATCCCTATAATCATTAAATCATCTGTTTTCTTCATGATCTACTATTTTTATACATAGCATATTGAATTCACATTGCAAGAGAATTACTAGAACTGCAATATTTGGATCAACATTCACTTGGACAAACATTGCCGAGCTTAGGTTTTCCTTACAAACTTTGGAAGTTCTGCTGAATGGAAAGCTAGAAACTGATGTACAAGGAACAACACGTAACAGATAGAAACTGCATGGGGTGAATTCATTCACCTACTGTTTATCTCAGATTTGAAAGATCTTTATAGACAATTGGTGACCGCTTCCTGTGCTGGAACTCAACGTCAGTCATTGCTGCTGTTTTTAATAAGCATTCAAGATTACTATAGTGATTATTTTCACACAGCATTATAGATACTATGAGCTCTTCCACTATACTTTGACGGCTTTTAAACACTGAGCATATTTGCTGCGAGATACTCAAAAGTCTAAATCAAATGTGTGATCTCGTCCCCATCACAGGGATTTTTTTTGACCTTGTAAACACTAGGACTCTACAAATTTTACTGTTAAGTTTTAAACCTTCCCATTAAAAAAAAAATTAGCCCACTGCTTCATGCTTGTGCCCACAGTTGGATTACAACACTAACACTCCCAATAGGTCTTCAAAGGTATGGGAGTTCAACCTTAAAAAAAGAAAAAAGAAAGAATTCAAGACAGACATCACCTTTGTTTTCGGTAGGATTTTCAAATTCAAGCTAAGAGGATGGATGTTTGATCATCAGCCAGCTTCTGAAAGTCTCATGCAATTCTTTAAAAGCAAGTTTTCAGCCATTTTTACCCTAGCTGAGACACAGTCGTACAGATGACAGAGTAATACCTTCAGTAAACTTCTTCATATTCAAGAACAACTAGAACAATGTTCAGGTACCACAGGCTATCAAACAAGATCATTTTAAGGAAGACAAAACCATCTCAGAATATTGCTTCAAATAAAACAGTGATTTGTAACACAATAAAACTCTGAGTTCAAGTGCCATGAACTTAATCTGCTTTTCAAACTACACTTTATCCTACAAAGCCATTTTACCTACAACCATTTCCATTTCCACTAGTACCTGCAAACACAAGCAGAAGGCCCACCTGGTGTAGAGAAACCAAGACTTCAAAATTTCAAGTTCATTTTCTGAAAGAACCTCACTTTGCTACCAAGGTTTAATTAGCTCCAAAATTTAGCATGTGTCTGCCCCATTTTCCTTTCCCCAGTAGTCTGTGGAAAATATTTCATTTAAATACAAGCCTGGCCCCATTACCGAATAATGGCAGGGTGGAGGAGGTAGGGGGAAGGAAATCCAGATATAGGACTTCAGTAATATATTCACACAAATTCACTTATTTGGTGCAATATCCAGGGTATGGAGGCCAGTCTCTCAACAATGGCACATCGCTTGCTAAATCTCCTGTCACTTCAGCATCTTCCCTTTCATCTCCCTCAATCAGCAAAAAATTAAAGTAACACTTCTGAGCACCTTCAACTTGGTCAAAAAAAGAAACAAGTTTCAAAACAATTTTTCCTTCCTAAGTGACAGTAACTCATATCCACCAACTTCGAACACCAAAACCCAGAAGCAATCAATTGCAAAAACGTATTTTGTGCACCTCCTTCAGGAAACATCTAAGTAGGCTCTAGAAAGGAAAAACAGCCTAAGTAGGGATGTGCAATTCCTAACCTGGAAAAGCCTAACCTAACAACTGCAACTATTTCCAAGTACATGAAAATATTTGAGGGAACAAACAGTGGAACACTTAGATGCAATGACTCCTTCTGAAGCCCTTCAATATAACAGAATCACTTCTTGATTTTCTCTAGGTTTCGGGGTTGGTTTGTTTCCACCCAGCTTAACTAGATGTTTAGGGTTTTCCCCCCTTCTTCATGCAGGATCAGATGAATTGTGCTCAGGCAAATGAGACAAAGCATTTCACCTGTTTAGGTTCAAAGTACAAGCAGTATTTCACAGCCATATCCAAAACCTTGAGAGATACACATTGGTGTGCCTAATTCTACTTCCTCCTCTCAGGCAGAGGCAAGGCCCAATGAACGAGGGCACGAATCAGACTGCTGTCTCTTCTTAACTCGCTAGGGATTGCTCTGTGTCCTTTCCCAAAATGACTAGGTGTAGGCCAAGCCAGATTTCCATGTAGTGAGCTGACTGCATGACTGCCATTGGAAACAGCTAAAGGCCACTGTGAACCATAAAGAACACCAAGTCAGAGACCTCCTCCACAGCAGCGGCAAAACAAAGAATCTCCAATCAGCTTTTTAGAGTAGGAAGGGTGGTAAAACTTAAACACAGTGAGGTTTAAAGAACTTACTTTCCAGTTGTAATCAGTATGCTCTTACTATAACTACCCAAGTACTTCCAGCAGACTGCAGCATACAAGAGCAGACTACAGTCCTAGAAGCATTATTTGTATATACTAAATCAAATCAGGAGGCAATCTTCAAGAAAGTAAAATTTTGAGTCTGTCAATGGATGCTTTAATCAAACACTTGAAAGACTTCATTGTCTAAGAGATTACCAACATGTTTGCTGTCTACATTATCTTGTCCAGTCTGAAAATAAGTAACTTACCAGTTTGACTGCTTCCTGCGCTGCATCTTTACTACAAAAGGTAATGAAAGCATAACCTCTGTTTTGACCAGAAAGAGGATCCATCATGAGGCGTAGATCCCAAATTGGACCAGCTTTCTCAAAGAGTGGTACCAATTCATCTTCATACAAGTCTCGGGGAATCTTACCAACAAAAACCTAAAAAGGAAGAGACACTTAAACAAAGATTTTTCAGAAACCCAAACTTACTTTTAATACTTGAAAGTTCCTGGGAAAGGAAGTACAGTGCAGCATAAACCATCACAGCAGAAATACGGTAGCCATCACTGCAACCAACATTACTACATATCCTACTAAGTCTTCTAATCCTCCCACTGTTAGTACTAGGTTTTACGTATGGAAAACCTGGTTTTGTTATTTATATTGAAGAGGTTATAAACTTCCAACACTAAAGTAGTAAATGGTTCTTACCTGGTTATAATTTTGGCGATTGAAAACAAAGACCTTACAGACTACGTAGTTAGGTATCCTATATTAAAGCAGGCCAAGCACTTCCTAGCTCTTGCAGTATTTTCAAATCATTCTGTAGCCCAATCTTCATTAGAAAGCTACAGACATGGAAAAAAAATCTACAAAAATCCTTGAATTACCCAATACGTGTTTTCCACTTTTAATATATACTGTAATCTCATTTCTAGTCTGTATTTGTTTTAGCTTCTACCAACTGAATGTTTTTATAATTCCCTGAGAAAATGTAGAGTCCTCACGTTTTTGTTCCTTTCACAGAGCGACAATAAACTTCGGTGAAGTTGTGTTATGGAGTTTAATTTCTTCAACTGAGGTCTCCCCAGAAAGCTTCCCCCCCTCAAATTGTTTCATTACTACAGCTCTCCTCCAAATTCTCAAAATATATGAATTGCTAATACAAGCAAAGCATTCCTAACACCCATTAAGATCAAATTCTATTTATTTTAACTTCAAATATTTTTTGAACCTTTCCCCTCCAGGCAGGGCCTCGCCAGAGTCGTATCTAGCACTGAAGGCTGAGCAGATAATTCCCAAAGTAAAGACACTCAGAATGCCCATGTAAACATTAATACAAACAAACCCATGAAGAGAGTGTGATGACCGATTTATTTTTTTTTTAAAAATGTGGAACACAAATTATTTTCCACCAAAGGAAAGCTAGAACCTTTAGATATTTCTTTATGTTGTACAGATATTCCTGAAATTCAGTTTCCAGAACATTTCTTTCTCTTAGCTTCCCTCAGTTCAGTGTGAATGCCAGTCGATCATGGTTTATTTGCTATTGGGGGGAAAAAAAGGAACAGATTTATCATACTGAGTGGAAATTTAATGGCAGGGCCAACAGGCTTCCCCTCGTCACCCCAAAAAGCCCATTGTCATTACCTAGAAGATTTCATTCCAAAACCCATGCACAGTTTTTAAAGACAAAAAAACTGATACCATCATGGAAACACGCAAGATAGGAACTCCACTTCAAGACAGTGAAACCATCACTTGAACTCTCCACAAACTGTAACTGTTTCTAAGTCAGTCAAATGTTGAAGTCCACCTTAAATTCTTTGTTTCAGCTGCCAATGTTTCCAGCAGAAACTGAAGTGACACACCAGAACAGACCTGAGAAAGTCTGAGAAAAAACCCTAGTCCAAATACAAAGTTTACTTTCCCAGCTATTTAGCAAAGATTTACCATCCTGAAAGCTTCTGTTTCCTCCTTTCTTTCCAGTCTCTTCGGCTCACTCTCTACAAACTTTAGACCACCGACAATTCCACAAGACTGCTATTACAGTTCAGTTCAGGAAATACACTCTAGAAGCTAGTATGAGAAACAGAATTAAGGATTTAATTTGAATATATTCATATCTCACCTATATTCTAGAGTAAATTCCATCTATAACAGAAGGACAAGGTAACTCTGTGGGAGTAATTCACATCTAAGTGAACTTGCTTTGAGCATGTAAACTTAATACGTTAATGAACCACAAGATCAATACTAGACATGACAAACACAGGCTGAACATCCTGCAAGGGTCAGAAGAAACATCTGCAATACCTTTGGTTCACATATGTTGATAAACTTGAATAAAATAGCTGAAATACCAAAGAACGTAAACATCACATGTCTTGTTTCACTTTTTAGTTCCACAACAAAAGTACTGTGGAAAAACTTCAGAAACTGGTATTATAAGTGAAACAATATAAGAGACCGTGTCTAAGTAGAATGCAACTGAGTCATGTCTGGGTTTTGGTTGGAAACACTGATCATCAGACTTACTTTTTCCAGTTTTCCTGCCTAAAGGACCTGTACAAAGCACTCAAGTACCCCACTTTTCTTCTTCCTTATTACTGTTTTAGATTAATTATGAAAAGCCTTAACTAGAAAAAATTCAATTTCAGTTTCCTGAACAATTTCATTGAACATTACTGAGGGGTGCAATCCACTAGATGATGCGTCCTTCAGTTATTTCAACAACGGAGCCTCTTCTGTTGTCATCAAAAGCTAACAGAAGTGTACTGTAGCATTGCAAGAGCTTCTTCAAAACCTCTCTCCTTTTAATAGTGCTCTTCATGTGCTTTGCAGTCAATTTTTCCTAAATGCCAGATTTGAGTGTTAATTAGCATAGGCCACACGACTGCTTCATCTCATCAAAATCTACAGTCTTCACTAAAATGGAAGTGGAAAAACCTTTGAACCTCCACAGTTCTTCCAGTACAAAATCGACATTCCATTTGCATATAAAAGCAGCACAAGCTTTGTCTAGTTCAACTCCTGCTGAGTTTATTATACCATTGCTTCTTAAGTTAGAGTTATTACAGTATCTGATCCTTCCCATTCAATTTATTATGGACAAAAGCAGGTTAAATTGCCTCAACATCTCCAGTAACACATCATTCTTCAGATTGCAAGTTAGCTTCACAACCCTTCTCTGGCTTTGTCACAAATTCTGACCGTGCACCCATAGAGGAAAAGATGCAATACCAACTTACCATTCACAGAGCTCCAAGCAATTTTGCATTTTTGATAACAATCAAAGATTCAAAGATTATGTTTATACTACTTACCCAGTAAATTTCAGCTCTTACAAGGACATGTAGCAACTCCTCCATTATGCACAGTCTAAACATGTATCTAACCTTGCACATCATCTTAGCACATTATGGGGAAATAATATATTGACAGAATTTTCAAGTTTTTATTACACTTCTATTTCAGTGTTTTTCAGTGATGTATCTCAAAACTTCAGGAATAGGACTGACTTTATCTGGAGATCCCTCAATAAAACTGAGACGATTCCAGCAATTAGCACAGATTTAAGTCAATTACTTTCTTCATGCTAGCTGTGCTGTGCTAATTTTGAGAAGTGCTTTCCTCCTATCCCTGTTACAGTTGGGTAAAGGGCCGGTATTTTACAGCTACCAATGAAGCCTCCTGTTCTTCATATCATGTCTTAAATGGTATTCTATTCATTTGCACCAAGAAGTGAAGACTGGAAAACAAGTAACCCATCAGCCACCTCCTTAATTTTTGGTTTAACATTAGTCTGGATAGGCCATATGAATGTCAGATTTTTTTTACCCTCCTCTAAAGAGGAAAAAAAAAAATCCTTCCGTTTCCCTGAATTTAACAACTACAAACTCCTCAATCAGCAGACTGAAGATCAGGAGTGAAAAATATATATTTTAACCTGTTTAGCAAATACAGCTCAACCTTATTACATACTATCCACAAATGCAGATACTACAGATATGATGTTGGATTTACCATCCAACAATATCCAACTGAAACACTGAATGCTTGTCTTGTTTGCATGAAAGCTTCTTCATCCCTGACTAGTAGTGGGCTTGTGACCAAAATTCCTTTTGTTTCGTATACACTTAAACTCGTCTTTGCTGAGACTGAATTAAATATTTATAACATTTTATTTCCTCGTCTTGTCTGAACTTAATTTCAAGTTACTGAAATTGCTATGTAGATGTTACTACTGCTTACATGTCCTCCAATGTTGCTGAACAACTGGTTTATTTCAAATCACAATAAGACAATTTCAAGTAGTTTTGCATTAAAAAAAAAGGAATTTAAGAATACACAAAAAGTGTCAGCATTGCTTGCACAGACACTTAGTAAAATGATAAACTACAATTAGCATAGAGCAGGTATACCTAAGCAGAGCTTGATAAACTATGCAAATCATCAGTTACAAAAAAACCCAAAAACATCATGCAAAAGCATCAGTTATGTAAATCATCTTTCAGTTCAAGGACCCATTCCAGTTATTTCCCCTTGCCAAGGAATTTATTTTTCTTCACGTAATATGAATATTTCCTTTAGAAATCATCCTTACTGTGATGCTTCTAAGCATCTTCTTGATGGTATACATAAAAGCTTCAGCATCTCAAAGAATGGTAAATAATCTATAACCTCAAAGATGTTCAAGAAGTTCACCATATTCTTAAATATAATCTGGTGGTTTATAGAAGAACCTCCAAAAGAACTTCTGTAACAAAGACTAGTCACAACAGCGTGATTGAGAGTACTTAAAGTGTGTAGAATAAACTACAATGCAACCTTCTAGAGACCAAAACCTTGCAAATAGGTACGTGAGGAAATACACAGCTCAAGCATTTCTATAACCAAACTGAAGTTTGTGCAGATACACAGGTTGAATCATGTCCTTGAATCTCCCCATGTGCTTACTGACTAGACCTTTGTCCCTTGGAAGAGGGAAAATAAATAAATAAATCTATTTTTAAAACCCTTCCGACCATTTTTAAGAACCGCTGGTATAACAGAAGGTAAGAAAAAGCAGAGAAAACACATCTTAGAAATTTTAAGCAAAACAAAGAAGCACAGTACAAGCCCCTTGATGATAAGCAGTTATCAATGTTTGCAGATGCGAATGACAAAGCCAGTGGAAGGAGAGAAGGAACACCCAAGTAATTGCTTCCACTCTGATCCAACAAACACTCCCATAAGCGTCTCCAAGTATCAACATCATGCGACCTAACTATAAGCAATATGCTTCACATTGGAGCAGCAGGTCCTTAAATAAAAGGAAAACTCAAATTTAACATAAAATCCTACTGCAATTATTTTCTCCTCCAAGCTTCTGCACAGCTGTAACTACTTTGTCTTTATTACATAATCACATTCCAAAAACATCCAGCTGCTCTTAAAGCCCACCCACTTGAAAAAAATACATTGGACAGCTTCACCCACATAATCCTTTCAGCAAAATATTCACTGTGACAATTTGTGAATGTTCAACATGCTGAACATCCCTAAGATTATTTATCAACACTTTAGTTTTACTGCACAATGTTCAAGTACATATTGAACATTACAGTTAACAGGTAATGAATTCCACTTTGTTTTAGAAAGACATATTAGTCAGTGTACGAATATTTACAATAGAAAGATCTGATACATCTTGGGGGGAAAAAAGTCTACCTAGTATGAATCTTCTTGAATACCCAAGTACTTGGGTATCCTTAAAAACCAGAGGTTTGCTATTACTGACATTAGTAACAGCTCCGGCATCAACATATGTGAACTGGCACAAGCTCTGAGCGCTTCGGTATTATTTAAATAAGCTTCAAACACAAAACATTCACTGCCACAATCCAAAGGAATACATCTCATTCTTTCATATTAGAAAAGAGGAATTTACACTCCTATATAACCACAACTATTGAGGACAGAAGAGCAGTTCTCAAAATCTTAAGAAAAAAAAACAAACAATCCCCTCCACCCCAAAATAAAACCAAGCCCCTCCCAGCCCACCCCCAACAAAACAAACAAATAAAAAACCACCAAAAAAAAAACCAAACCCCCAAAAAACTACCACACAGAACACCCACTTCATTCTGGGGTAAAAAAAAGTGCCACAATAATCTCCAGTAACGTGTTCAAACACGCTCTGCCTAGCCTACCAAATCATGTTGAAGTTGTTGATTACTATGCCTCGGAGCTCAAGAGCAAAAGACTACATTTAGTAAGGCGCACACATTTCAGCAAGGTGTTCAGCATCTCAGACAGCCAAACCTAGGAGCATCTCTAAAGCAGTATTCAGTCTTTAAATCCTACTATGTGCCAGCAATAAGTTAACTTGGTAGAGGTATGGTTTCTATAACTAGTTGGCTGGGTTTTGCTACAGCCTCTAATGCTGATTCATGGGAGAAGCATTTATGTTCTTATCTTAAGGGAGTTTCCACAAGTTACCCATTCTAGCATGCTTCAAGAAACTTAAAAGTATAAAAACATACTCAGAATAGTATTAAAGCACAGCCAACTTTACAGCTTTCCTGTGACTTCCTGAAGAGGCTAACCACCACCGCCAGAACAAAATACTTAAGATCAGTTAAGTATTTTCAGTCATTAATAGAACAGAATAGTTCAGTTGAAAGGGACCTACACCGGGCAGCTAGTCCAACTGCATGACAACCACAGGACTGACCAAAAGTTAAACCATGTTATTAAAGGCATTGTCCAAATGCTTCTTAAACCCTGACAGGCTTGGGGCATCGACCACCTCTCTAGGAAGCCTGTTCCAGTGTGTGACAACCCTTTCTGTAAAGAAAGGTTTCCTAACATCAAGTAAGAAAGAGTAAGACGGGCTGATTGAGACACACAAACATAGAAGAATGTTTTCCTCTACAATACTTTAAACTTTCACTTGTAATATAATTTATTTTCAAGTATTTCTTCATCAGTTTGCACAAATACTCAAAATAACAGATTAGCCTGTATATACTAACCTCTGTTCCAATACCGGGCTGAACACCAGAGTATACAGTATCAGGAGGAGGGCCCCCATATTTCCTCTGTCCTGTAGTTACATCCAAAGTGTAACCAGTCCTCTCTAGCAAAGCCTGAAAAAGAATTGTCACATTAGTTATAGGGGAGCACAGTGGATTAAAATATTAAGAATGTTAAAACTGTCCTAAGATAAGCATTCATTATCTGCTCCTTGCCACATTTGATAACAAAGTATACATGGACAAACAGAACTTACAAAAACCCCTATTATTTTGGGAGTTTAAAAAACTACCACCACAAACCGCAACATTTGTTTTACACTACAAGGTTAGCTGGAGAGAACTCATTTTTCTTTTCCCTTATTTTCAATTTTATATGTAGTAACCCAAGAATTCCAGAACACCAGGCAATTCTTTTCACCCACTCTGTACTTAAGTTTTTGCATAACAGAAGAGCTTCTTAACAGACTAATACCTTGTTGAAACGTCCAGTCAGTCTCAAAGTAATTTTATGAGTGCATAAAACTTTAATATAAAAGGACCACTAGGACAACTCTTAAATACATATCAATATTTTTCATAGACCTTACATAACATTAAGTTCACACTTTTTGGCAATTGTGTAATCGGGAAGATCTGCATTTCAAACAAGCACTCTCCATTCTGAATCTCTATCATGTATTTCTTTAAAGCCAAGTGTGAATATACTTATCCAGTATATGCTTTTTAAGTACATCCAAAATTACTTCAGTTTGCATACAGGTAATATACCAGGTAGTACAGAATAATCAGTATTTCCTGTTACCTTAATCTTTGCTTCATCTGGTCCCTTCGTTGATTCCTGTACTTTGCTGCCTTGTTTCTCTCTTTGCCTGTAGGTCTTCATAACTCCACATAAAAATGCACTTTTGTTCTGTAGATACAATTTACAAAATAATTTAATTGTGCGTATGAAAAGCCCTGTGATTCTACCGAATGTTACACACTCCATACCTTGACGTCACTATATCAAGCCAATGCAATAAAGAAAATGTCAAAAGAAACGTTTTGGGAAATCCTTTAAAGAACATCCTTTATAAACATATAACAATGAATCAAATAAACTTGGCAGACTGAAAAAATCATCAGACTCCAGGTAGTATTTTTACCTTATTTTCTCAATAGCACACTCATTTTTGTTATCTGGGAGCTTTTGCTTTGCATTCAAATACCTACACATTTAAGGCAATTTTTAAAGGGCTTGTGATTTGGGTTTGAAGTGTTAGAATACAGCAACATAACAAATTTCTAAGTTACAACTCTCCTGCCAATAGTGCCAGAACACACTCCTGGAGCTCTCACCTTACCTGTACATGCGACAGGTCACTTTCTTTAAACTGCTGTAATACAGAGAGGGCTCCTTCTTCATTAAATTCCCTAAGAGCATCAATTGCTCTTTCATCAAGATCGACATAAGCTACCAACCCTAAAAGTTAAAGATAAAGAAGTTACAGATTTCTATTGAATTTCATAAAAACTAAGTACTATGCAGTTTGCTTTTTAAGTCAAAAAGTTACGTTCCATAGCAACAGAATTATACATTTAATATAATTACATACTCCTACACAAGTATATGAAAGAACATGAGTACAACAATGAAAAAAGTTAAATTAAAATGTATATACCTAAGTACTAACTGACGTGCAAGATTATACCTCAAGTGTAACAGTTTTCTAACACTCAGGAATCCAATGTGCTGCATAAAAGCAGTATTACACACCAGCGTTTGAAACAGTGAACTCTGGCTCACTTCTAATAATTTGGATTTTGTTTGTTTGTCTTTCATTTTAAGTTTCACACTTCCTTCTCTTGAATGGAGCTGTTCTAGAGGAAGTTGACATGTGAACATTACAGGTATCCTATAGTTTGTGAAAAAGGAGCTACCTAACTGATGATCAAATACTTATAAAGCTCTAACCCACAAAATATTAGGAAGTAGAATGATTTGTTCACTCTTCTCCAACTTCAAAAAGCAAAAATCAGTGGACTTTCTGCATGTCTAAATTTTTTTTTCTTTTTTACTCATTTTGTTGCTCTATGCAAGTTCAAGAGCTAGAATTCAAAAAGGTATTATTTCGAGTCCTGCTATGTACCCGAAAAGGATAATGTTAATTTTACAGGTACAGACTCCCCCAAGAAACAGTGGACCAGTTCTGAAGCACTTCTTCTGTTTAAGGATCTTTACAGGTTATTTCTTTCCTTTTGTAATGCACCTGCATTAAGCTGTGGAGTATGAGAAGTACAGACTAAGATTTGCACTTTTTAAACTACACAGCAAAATTTAGGACAGATACCAAGAACTCCACACGCTTCGCAACAGCCAGATGTCCAAAATACATATTATTTAACCACTACTTGATTTCAAAAATGCACAGTAGTGCCAAGCCCAAGGACTACATTTCAGAAGTGATCCTGCATATTGGAAGGCACCTGTATCTTTCATGTAAGAGCTCAGCAGATTAAAAATCCCAAAGTTCAACCCCAAATTTAGCTTGGGTGTCAAAAGTAGTTTGCTTCACTGACAAAACACCTGCACAATGCGAACATCTTCAGTGGCATTAAGGAAGTGTGAATAAATGTTTTCAGGTTACTCATGCAGTAGAATTATACTAGGTAGTCAAGTTCTGGGCTGAAAAGCTTTTAAATCCCTTGAGAACTCCTCGCAACACAACCTAACTGCAACGCATGTTAGAGCCCCACAAGTTCCTCTGCCCAGGCACTTATACCTTCTCTCAAACCATCAAGTGCATATCATCATGACCCACAGTTAGAAAGTGCATGTCTAAAGCCAATAAAAGCTGGTAAAGGCTTGATGAAAGCTCACTGTGAATGACTTCCAAAAGACATCATCCATGTGAGCCAGAGTATCATACTGAAGATTGGTAAGCTATTGTTTTTGAACTGCCTTCACTTCATCAGTGGAATTTTTACTTGTTTCAACAAAAACTGACATCTTGCCACCAAGGCATTCAAGATCAGCGCATAGAGCATTTCTACTGCTTCTTGTAAATCTGTTCATATAACACACTCTAAAGAGGAAAAGGAAGCCTCTGTCTATAGGACAAAATAATAAGGGGGTTACAAAAACAAAATAGAAAAACCTTTGTGTATTAAGAAACCTCTCTTGCAGTTGCAGAGACCACTTGCTACCAGCAAGGTATTACTCTATTTGCTAGATAGCTTAGTCCTCAACTTTGTTGAAAAGCAGTTAGTGTCAAACTGAACATTTCGGTGTAATAACCAACATGGATTAAACTGTCCACTCAGAACTAGAGAGAACAAAAAAATCCACAGGCAGACTCAATTCAAATGTAGTCCCAGGCAAGACAAGCTAGTTGCTTCCCTCACTAAGTCACCTATCCAGCCTTTGAGTGTTTAAGAACCACTGTGAGGAGTTGACAGTAGAAAAGTAAAAGCAAAATGATGATTCGGATTTAAGAAAAAAAAAAAAGTACAGTTTAGTATGCTCAAACATACATCTTTATTTGACAACATCTAAGAAACTAGTGCTCTGTGCCCTAAAGCAACTAAGATATCACATACAACACTAAGGATGTGTCAAGTAATTAGTCAATGTCAAACCCAATTTGCCTTTAGGGAAGTCAAAGTAGCAAAACATTCAGAGCTACACAGATCAAAAACAATGAATTTTTAAACCTTAATCTATAAAAATTTGAAAATGGTATGCCCTCACTTTCATAACCAGTCAGAAACAAGAAATGCATATTATACCTGTCTGAAATATTTCATCAAGTCTTTCTGCCACCTTCTGTGGGAGGCCTGCCTCTATCAGTGTCTTGTAGTGTTCTGTGTGAGTTACACTGGAAGTATCCATTGGTTCTTCCTCTTCTTTTAACTGTACCGCATTACCATTCACCTGATTAGCCATTTTATTATGCTGCTGGAAAAAATTCAGGAGCTATATTACAATAAGCCAGAAATAACTAGTTTGTAGGACAATGCATGATTTATCTAAACTAATTTGTATACATGCTGCAAATGACCTATATCAAAAGTTTTATTTAATACTTTTTGGATGCAGCTGAACTAAGTTTCAAAAGAAAGTACAACCCTTAATACTGTGGAAAATGTACATGGAAGAATTCACATGATTTTTTAAAAATGTACTTCATGTACATAACAATGTCTAAACTTTATCTGCTGATTGTCAGTAAGTTAACTGGTTACCATAGCAGCTAGAATATACGGGGATACGATAATAACATCCTTAAATGAAGAATCAGAAGAGCTAGTGCTATTTTCATTTCCCATTCCTCTACTTTTACAACAATCGTTTAAAATTTAGTGAACACATAACCCTGCAGGGTAGCTTAATGTATAAAAATGTCAATACTTGTTTGCTAATTTTCATTTTCTTGGCTTGTTGCCATGCCTTCCTTCAAACCCAATATGCTGTGCACAAGCCAAACACTTTCTTATGACACTCTCAGAACTCAGTAAGCATAGAAACATTGCACTCTAATGCACATTATAACTTTAAGCTGCAACTGAACTGTTTCCATGCTCTCAGTTGTACTCAAATAGAAGCTCTAGAAATCACAGCTACTTTTTTTGTAATATATTAACTTACTGGTTTAAAAGGAAGCCATGACTGCAGCATCTTCAGTTCTTAATAAAAAGACTTGCTTTCAGAATTAAAAAACCGATTCCAAATATGTGCACTGAAAAATGCACAACTATCTTCTCAGAAAATTCCAGTGGGCTTTGCCCAATTCATTAAAAACAGTTTCAATTTCTCAATTAGCCAGCCAGCTGACATTTAGTACTCTCAAATAAAAAGGCTGACGAGACAATTCAACTACCCAGCAGAGAACATTAGGATGATCAGCTGTTAAGTTCAGAAATGAAATGAGCCTTGGGCTTCAAAAAATAGTGAAGAAGTTGATGATGAGCAGTGAAATGATAACCAGACAGACATATGCAGCATGGTCAGAGCAATGCAATTAAGTACTGGAATACAGGTATGAAGATGATTCAAGAACAGTTTTTTTTAAAAAATGCTGAAGCCTCAAGCTATTTACTATGCTGCAAAACAAGTCTCCAAACACCATCACACCTCTAACAGGCACTTGTATACCCATCCCTTCTAGACTACAGCTCATGAACTTTTTGGAGGATATGCTATGAAGATTTGCAAGCTTGAGCAAGGAAAAAAAAAAAAATCATTTTTCTTCAGACAGAAAAGTAATGATTTTACTAAAGCTGTCTTGACTTGAAGGGCAATTTTAGAGAGATGTAATACAGCCTCACATTTCTTCTCTGTCAGATATCACTTCTTTATGCAGTGAGGAAAGGAAGTTTTTCTTAGCTACACAGCACATATATAAACACACACATTCTCTACTTGACAAAGAGAAATTGTTTTCTAACCAATTCAGTTTACTGAAAAGCAGCTGTGACTACAGCCTAATCACAGAAAAGAAAAAAATGGTACTCAAAGACTACAATAATGCTTACCTATCATTACAAGCATTAGCTGAATTCTCAAAACACTAACTGAAGTTTCTATAGGTTACAAAAATAATGGAAAACATAAATCAGATAGATATCTGCTTGCTAGATAGCCTCTGCGAGATCTCAAAGTTGAAACACTGCAGAGCAGAGGGAGTTAAGTTAAACGAAAATGCTTTGGTAGAGTTACCATTCTAAATCCCTCTTCTCAAAAACGCATAGGATGATATACACAAAAAGAGATACATGGAGGGTTTTTTGTTTGTTTGTTTTCACCTTTTTACTGCCTTATAAAATCAGTTACTTACACATATATTGTCTTCTCTGTACGCAAAAAAAAAAAAACCAAAACCACACAAAACACCCACACCAAGAACTGTGAGGCTAAGCCAAAACATAAATACAGAAAAGTTATTTGAAGCAATTACAAGTACCTTCTAAATTTCAATGGCTTATGGTGATGCTCCCAGACATTATTTTTTTGTGAACCCAGAGTAGCTTTCAAGTGTCACATACTCAGAAGTTTAGCACTGTTCTCAGTGTTGCCTATAACTGAACAAAAGGTTGATGGCTATTCTGTATCCAAGGAGAAACACTTCATCTGCAGTTCAATAACTCAAACTTCTGACAGGCAAGACTTGCAGCCTAACGGCAGGAAAAGATATCTACGTACACAACAAATATACACCAGTGTGTGGAGCAATATCTAATCCCTAAGTATCAGACTACTACACAGCATCACAGCTGATCAAATGCTTTTTTAAGTAGGCATGTAGACAACGTAAATTAAGTCTCAGCATTTTAATTCACTAGCTGCATGGTTTATTTTTGCTTAAGAATTACTATCCTTACGAAGAACTTATGTCAAATGCAGAGCATGTTCATCAGCCAGAAAAGTTCCATTTGGGTGTTCAAATTTCAGTTATTTCCTGTCACATAAACTTAATTTAGAAGACTTTCTTAAAGAAGTTTACTCTACAAAAATTTGAGGTGACATAGCTGTCAAAATATTCAGGTCCTGACAGCATCCAGAAGAAATTTATTTCTTTTCACAGTTATAGCAATAGATGCCCTGCTGGCTTTGCAAGCTTGACCTGAAATCTGAGATTAGACTGACTTTTCTTCCTGAATGATCACCAACAAGCAAAATTACATCTCTTACAATACTGAATCTGCACTCTGAGTTCAGCAGAGATACGTGGGTGAAAGTCACGTATATAGCTGAAAAAGATATTTTAGCTTTCCCTCTAGGTAACATCAGCTACATGTAGCTATCAAGGATATATTTTTAACTGAATTTTATCAGTAAGGAAAACAATTAATTCATTAACATTTTTGTTCTCCTCTAAAAAAATATTAAAAGCATGTTAAAGAGGAGTGATACCTATGTTTGTACACACAGTGTGTCCATGTGACTCAGCCTATGACAAGCCAGGCCACACAGAAGAGCACCCACACGCACTCAAGAATTTTTCATCTGCATTAAGTAACTCAAATATCTAGAAAAGACAGAGATTGGTTGAAACTAAATGATTTAAAGTGTGGATTATAAATAAAGGATTATGTATATTAGTATGTGTCAGATATGTATTTGTTTTTAAAACATATAGAAATGCATGAATTTGAAACAGTGTACACCAAAGTGTACCAAATGAGCAGCAGTAACAATACACATTGGGGGCAACTTTATATAAGCAAGGAGAATTTCCACTGGTGCCTGAGAAGTTACCTAGCTTCACCACCTCAGAGCCGCAGAACTGAGTGTGCAGGGAAGTGGAGGATCACTTTGTTTCAAACTTCACATTGCTGTTGCCAACAATGTTCTCCTGAAGACCGTGAATGATACAAAGCACGGTGTGAGACATCCACTATCTTTCACCTAGAATTCCTGCACCTCAAAAGAATAATTTGCCAAGTGACTACTGCCTTTTTTAAACTCTAATCCTATAACAAGTAGGAAGTTAAAACTACAGGTGCTTCTAAACTACCTATAAACAGTTCTTTTTCATGTTTGATAACTCAAATGGCTCAAATAATAATTTTTCCTAGAAAATTAAAGAAAAAATTTAATGCACACCTGAGCCTCATAGTGTATGCCATCTTGAAAACAGAAACCTAATCTCAGCCTCAATCTGACAATCACTGATTAAACAGCCATGATGTTGCTATTCCCTGCATTTCATACCATGCCTCTAGCAGAGATTGCCACCCACAGACTATCTAAGTATAACTCCATCCAATTAATTATAAATTCATAGTCTAGTTAACTAAAACATGCTTAGTAACAACTTAAATGAACAGGAATGGCAATTTCTGGCAAAGGGACACTATTTCAAACCACCATAACCAACTTCACAGTGATTATCCATCAGTACTGTTTTCAGCCTTCTGCTACATAATTTCTGATTTCATGGAGGAACTAAATTGTACTTGTTTAGCTCAGGTGCACAGGAAGCATAACTAAATCATATATAAAAGCTTTGCACCGGTCATTCAACTTGCTTATGTTACTATTCCTTCTATCCAATATATTATCTGCGTCAAACATTTAAGTTATACCACATTAAAAACAGCACTGAGGAGAAGTTTTCGGGTTGTTGTTTGGTTTTTTTTAACTTGGTTTTTTGTGGGGTTTTCTTTTTTTTTTTTTAAACGAACAACAAGAAAAGTGTAATCCCTATAAAATTACGCCTTACACTTCAAGAAGGTTCTTGTCAAAACAGGAAGATAAGGAAGACATGAGTGAGGGGGAGATAAGAACTCACATTAAAACACTGAACTGGGGGTTAATTAAAGCCTCACTTGTTCACAACATTACTGGCACAGCCCTTTATTTTTTACAGGAAGGCATTATAGCCATATGTCCCATAGCTTATTCAATCACAGCAAGTACATTTTTAATAACTTAATTATGATATACTATATTAGCATGAATTACAAGAAGACTCGTTTCAAAGTTATCACACCCTGAAGACCTTTACACGTTAGCCAGGTTGCCATACCAGCATCTCAGTAGTAGACTATGACTAAGTGTAGTTAGCACCCTCACCCCTCCAGCAGAGAGTTCTTAGTCTTTCCCACTCCATAACCCCATGGAATGAAAAAAATCTGAGAGCCTCCATCATGGTGCTAAGCAAGAGACTAGCCCAGCCTGTACAGAAACTATGCTTCAGTATCTACACAAGTATCACGGGAGATGACTTTACCACAACAGCTTAGGAAGGTGCACACCAGTGCTATTAAAATACATCACTGCCTGCATCAGCAGCTACTACATTTTGCTAACCTGAACTCTAAAGCCTGGACATGCCCGTTCCTAAGTGGAGCTCGCCATTCATAGCTCATCTGATTGTCTGGGTTGTACAGACCAATGTTCATGGCACTCCAGTTCAACACAACACTTCAACAAAAACGAGCTTTGTTCTGACGAATTTATCTTCAAAAAATTTTTCAGATCTTTGCCTAAGAAAGCAGGGAATATTCCTTTTTTTGACAAAGCTAGTAAATCGAGCAGTAAATTGACACTCAAATGTTATTCCAACAGTGTTCACATCTAGACAGAAAAATTGAGAGGTAACGATACTAAGAACTCATGGGAAATACAGTTTTTAGGATCAAAATTATGAAGCAAACTCTGCTAGTTTGCAAACACCACAGTCTGCATAAATTAAAAACAATTACATTGCAAGATGCAGAACTCTGGTTAGATCACCTTTACTTTTAGAAGGGACATAAAAAGATCAGTGTTATACAAAGTGTAATTTCAAAGGGGAGAAAAAAAAGGGAAGAAGAGAGCTTCATGAGCATTAGCATCCTTTGCAGCATAAACACATCATTGCTGGCAGGATGCTTTAGTGCAGTATCCAGGGAAGGGGAATCCAAGCAACTTTTTCAAAAAGAGTAATCCAGCATAATTTAAGTACATAATTAGCCACGTTCAAAAACTGACAAGTAAGAAGAGTGCTAAGACCCAGTGACCAGAGCCTCATTTTACATATAACAGTAATAATGACGTACTTAAGCAAAGCTTTTTAAGATTTAGTAAAATCTTGTGGTAAAAGATTGTTTAAGAAAAACAGTATCTTAGCAACAAAATTCTGGACAATTTCCGCTTCAGAGCATTTAACAAGCGTTACTCTCTCCACCGAAGCATTAAGCGCGCCCCGGAGAGCTGCGAGGAGCAGCAGCGCTGTTTGCCCTCCCCACAGCCGGCTCTACCGCAACACACTACGCGAGATACGCGAGAGTGCTGCGACAGCGATGCGTTTTCTGCCAAAAGCTTCCCCCGCTCCCCACCGGCACATGGCAGCGTGTCCCGCTGACATGGGGCGCCGAGCGGGGATCGAGGAGGAATCGACTCCCCTCGCAGCGCAGAGCGCGTCCCAGCTCCCCACCGCATGCACACCGCACCCGCACGGGCGGGCGCAGCGGGGCCGCCTCATCCCGCCGCCGGCCGGCCGCCCCCACCTCCTGCACAGGGCCCGCGCCGGGCCCAGACGCCCTCCCCCNNNGGCGCAGCTCAGGCCCAAGCAGCGACGGCAAATGGCGCGCGCTCCTCCTTCTCCTCATGGACGGCAGCGCGACCCCGGCAACACGCGGGGTTTCCCGGAACTGTTTCCAGGGACCACTGCTTCACCCACTCAGGGCCTCACGCTCTCAACGAGCGGCCGGCGGCGCCTATGAGAGGCGGGAGGCGGGACGCGCCGCGCCTCCCG
>VWZL01005609.1:95338-105862 GCA_013396915.1 Stercorarius parasiticus | reverse complement strand
AGTGCGAGGGGCGAGTGGGTGCGCGCGCGGAACCGCCCCCGCCCGTTCCCGTCCGCAGCTGCTGCCTGAGGGGAGCGGGCTCGGCGCCGCCCGCGTGGGCCTGCCGGTTCCGGTGAACTGGCAGGGTTCACTCCGGCCCAGAGGCGGGCGGAGCAGCCCCTGTGTGGGCCGGGCCTGGCCTGGGCGCTGCCGGCGGGCCCTGCTGGAACCGTGTCCTGCTGTGAGGCAGCCTGTGCTGGGGCTGGTCGGGGCCAGCTGGGCGTGAGGAGGCGAAGTGGCAGCATGGGCCTTCTCAGGGGGACTCTAGTATCTGGGCCTCTCTTCTGTAATTAATCTGGGATTAAATGTAACTTGCCTGCTTACCTGTTTTGCTTGATCAGGCTCTTGATGAGTGCAGACTTGATGCAGTAAATATGTAAGTGTGGGGGAAATCGGCTCGTTGGCACCAATGGTGGTGTGCCCTCTTCATCTCCTCGTCCTGCTGCTGCGTGACATAGCAGTGAACATGTGCATTATCTGGCCAAGCTGAGCCCCAGAGCACGGCTCAAAGTGAATTCAGAGAATCTGTGTGTGTGTACGTATGGTTGTGTGAACCGTCTCTCTTCAGTCTGGTAAAGAAATAAAAGCAGTAGCTCCCATACTCTCAGAGAAGGTCCTTCCAGGAGTTCAACCACAAAATGACTCTCCTCTAGGCTCGGATGTACCTGCGTGGTGTATTAAGTATGTATGTTTCCATCACTGTTAATGTGGAGCATGGGTGAAAATTGTATGTGTTACCTGATGTAAATAAAAAAAGCTTTCTGATCCAGAAGTCAGAGGGAAACTCACACGGCTGTGGGAGGTGTTCAGTCTGTCTCGCTGAACCTGTCTGGTGGCAGACACCCTGCTTCTCTTGTGAAATTTGCACTGCCTCTGTTACTGCCCTCTTCAGATTTGGCAGTAGTGACAGCTCTTCTTTGCTGAATGTACTGTGGCATAAAGATGGAAAGAGGTGTAATTGTTCACAGCCTTATCCGTTTGAGTTCACTGCAGCAGTTTATTTTACCGGGAGTTAAGAATGATAGATTTAAGTTCTTGCAACATAAAAATTGAGAGGAACTGAGGGATCTGAGCAGTCGCCCCTTCAGTGGTGCTTAACAAATGTCACGCAAAGCTTTTTAATCATAGAATGGTTTGGGTTGGAAGGGACCATAAAGCCCATCCAGTTCCAACCCCCTGCGCTGGACAGGGACGCCTCCCACCAGACCAGGTTGCTCAAAGCCCCATCCAACCTGGCCTTGAACACCTCCAGGGATGGGGCAGCCACAGCTTCTCTGGGCAACCTGGGCCAGGGGTTCACCACCCTCAGAGCAAAGAATTTCTTCCTAATATCCAATCTAAACCTACCCTCTTTCAGTGTAAAACCATTACCACTCGTCCTGTCATTACACTCCCTTATCCAGAGTCCCTCCCCAGCTTCCCAGCTTTCCTGTAGGCCCCCTTTAGGTACTGGAAGGCCGCTATAAGGTCTCCCCGGAGCCTTCTCTTCTCCAGGATGAACAACCCCAACTCTCTCAGCCTGTCCTCACAGCAGAGGGGCTCCAGCCCTCGGATCATCTTCGTGGCCTCCTCTGGCCCCGCTCCAACAGGTCCATGTCCTTCTTGTGCTGAGGACTCCGGGGCTGCGCGCAGTGCTCCAGGTGGGGTCTCACCAGAGAGCAGAGTAGAGGGGCAGAATCACCTCCCTCGACCTGCTGCCCATGCTTCTTTTGATGCAGCCCAGGATGTGGTAGGCTTTCTGGGCTGCAAGCGCACATTGCCAGCTCATGTTGAGCTTCTCGTCCACCAGCATCCCCAGGTCCTTCTCCTCAGGGCTGCTCTCAAGCCATTCTCCGCCCAGCCTGNTCCAATTTAGAGACCAGGATGTCATGCGGGACAGTGTCAAACGCTTTGCATAAGTCCAGGTAGATGACGTCGGTTGCTCTCCCCTTATCTACCAATGCTGTGGCACCATCGTAGAAGGCCACCAAATTTGTCAGGCACGATTTGCCTTTGGTGAAGCCATGTTGGCTGTCACCAATCACCTCCTTATTTTCCATGTGCCTTAGCAGAGATTCCAGGAGGATCTGCTCCATGATCGTGCCAGGCACAGAGGTGAGACTGACCAGTCTGTATTCCCTGGGTCTTCCTTTTTTCCCTTTTTGAAAATGGGAGTTATGTTTCCCCTTTCCCACTCAGCGGGAACTTCACCAGACTGCGACAACTTTTCAAATATAACGGAAAGTGGCTTAGCAACTTCATCTGTCAGTTCCCTCAGGGACCCGTGGATGGATTTCATCAGGTCCCATGGATGGATTTCATCAGGTCCCATGGACCTCTGCACCTTCGGGTTCCTCAGATGGTCTCAAACCTGATCTTCTCCTACAGTGGGCAGTTCTTCATTCTCATGTTTTATAATATAGTATCCAGGAGTGAAAGATGGAGTATCCTGAGATATCTCCTGTCAGCTGACAAGTGAACATGATGAGACTATAGCAAAATGAATATTGAGGTATATGTGCTTCTGGCAGTGTAATAATTTCAGTTGTGGCACTGCCAGATCTTACAGCAGTACCTAATGTACTAGTTGCCAAAATAAAAGCCTTGATGGCATTGCTGACACTTTCTTATCTGCTCTGCACTGGTATTTCCCAAGCCCTTTCTGGGTAATTAATTATATGCAGATAGTTGTGAGTATTAGCAGGCTGTAGGTTTTGGGGGTAGGGCTTTTTTTTGGTAGTTCTTATTTCCTACCCAAAATCAATATTGATTTTGGGTTGAGCCTGACATGTTTTTGCCAGTACAGGACTTGAGCGTGCTATTTTTCTGCTAAGAAATTAATAATTTAAGCAATTCATCAATTGGTGTTCATAAGATCGAATTCGTAATTAAACATGACTTAACTCTTCCACACCGCATTTCTTAAGAGGGAGGATCTAGCGCTATTACTTTTTCGCTGGAATATTATATTGAAATTATTTCCCTTATAATGCTGGTTCTATCGAGCAGTATAGTTGATATTTTTTGCTGTGGTGATGTCTATGAGCTTTGATTCACATGGTAATAGAGCCTGTGTTACACTAAGAAAGATAGTTTGAAAATCCTCTGCTGGGTGCTGCAGACTGCACGTAGTTGTCTCTGATGAGCCCAACTGAATTGTGGCATGAAGGCACATCTGCATCCTTCAGTATGTTGGCTGTTGTGTGCCTATGCCACCCAGGCACAGGTTGTTAGTTCTGAGTGAATCGTGCTGCCCTTTATCCCCAGGTGGTCCTTTCCTTCCATTTTTACTGTTGGATGTTCTTGCCCTGTTTTGGGGGTTTAACATCCTTTCTTTCTATAAGCAAGCTCTGCCCTGCTGTTATTCTCTGGTTGCTTGACTGTTAAAGGCAGCAGGACATCAGAAGAAGGTATCTTCTATTGTATTGACATTTAGTATAAGGGCGCCAGAGCTCCAGGCTGGCTGTAGATCTCAGCCCTTTGGCTTACAGACCAGATTCTGTTATATCACTCCGGAATGTCTGCAGGTACTGCAGCCCTAGCTTCTGCATGTGCTTCGGCAGCCACTATACAATAGTGTACAATAGCCTCAGCCCCGAGTGATCTGAACATTGAACACCTCTAGCCAGGAGCAAGCTATGGCCTGCCGGTAGTAGGGTTAGTCCTAGATGTCCTAGAAAGGATGTCCTAGATGCTCTGGGACGAAGAGTAATTTTAAATTTTTGATAGATTTTTCAATTTTAATTTTTGCTAGAAAATCCTGGAATGACACTAGCTGTCCTTGGTTGGAACTACACAGATGTACACAAGACCCGATTTAGTCATGGGCCCAGGCCAGGCAGAACAAAAACCATCTTGGAACCAAGGACAAGGTTAATGTCTGCTGCAGACAGCTGGCTTGCATCAGTCTGGGAGGGCAGGCAACAAGTCTTGCTGCCTCGTGAGCATGCAGAAGGTTATGGTGTCCCTGCAGCCACCAGCTTATAATGAAGTAAGGCTGCCTTTGCTTTTCTGATTCCTTCAGCACCCAGGAGTCCCTGGATGCTGCAAGGGAGAAAGGTGAGCATGTCCATTAGCAGACAGAGCAAAAGAGGTGAAGGGATCAGGCTTTTCAGCAGCTGTATGTATTCACCCTGCGACCTGTTGACATTTTCCTATTGTCTTAATGGCCAGAGGTTGAGTTTTGCTGGGGCTTGGCCTGTTCCCATCAGTCTGCCACTCCTCTTCCAAGCTTGCACTGAAATTCCTTTGTTTCCACAAAAGTGGCAAGATGACAGAGTTGATTCTGCTGTAGCTTGTGTGTGAGCTGTTAGCATATGTATATATGGTATATGACATTTTACAGTGCTTTAGACTTTTTATTCTGACCAATTATGGGTTCAGCTATTATGGATAATGTGTTGTGGAGATGCCTGCCTCCAGCAAACGTCTTGTTCTCTGGTGCTCCGCATGCGGCTCTTCTCATGTGTTTGCCGAAGCCCCAGCTTCCAGTGAGAGGAGGTTTGTCTTAAAAAACCCCAAACAGTTACAGGCTTTATTTATCAGTGAGGAACATTCTGAAAGCCCCCAGTGTGTTCCACCCCACTAAAGCAAGGAAATCCTCATGAAAATTTCTGCCTACAGAGGCCATGCTGCTGTTATTACCATGTTGTTTTTTGCACGTACCTCTATTTTGCCTTGCACAGTGCCAGATTATTTGATTTTGGGAAAACATAAGTATATGCTTTGTCTTTGTCCTACCTTGTTCCCCTTGTCTGTTCTGCAGTGAGGAGGACTAGCATGACAAAAAGGACCAAAGAGACCAGACTGGGCAACCTGGGTATCTTGCACTAAAACTAGCTTGCTAAAGATCTTAGATATATCACTGTCCTCTCTTGTCACTTCTGTCCTCACCCCAAGGATTCTTGGCAATTTTGTATTTGTGTAGGGTGCAGCACAAACTAAATGTCTCCGGAAAAAGCTTCTGTTTGCTGCATCAGTAATCACCAGCTTGGTTTACTTTTCATGCTTCTGCAGTGGCCAAGCAGTGTTGGGCCATGATCTATAGGGACAAGATATGGATAGAGGGTCTGGGGGTAAGGAAGGATATGCATCCCATTGAAAAGTAAAGGCCACTCCAAGAAGTTAAGCTTTCTCTGCAGGAATCTGTGCTGTAGGTGGCTGCTGAGAGTTAGGCTGTTGTGAACAGGGTCAGTCCAACCCTGAGGAACAGTTGAATGACCAGGATGCACCAGTGCTGGCAGGGAAGAGAGAAGAATCCCTTCCTCTGTGTACCCCTGTGCCTGCAGGACGAGGGGGTCTATTCATGCCATCAGCCATTCCAGAGCAATTGAGGAAACCCAGAACAACAAGCCCCTCTATGGCCTGTTCTCCGAGTTAAGCACCAGCCTTGCAGCCTTACCAGCTTCAGACATCAGCTTCGGGTTCTGGTTGTTCTCTACCAAAACCATCTGGCAGTTGGTATCTCCTGATTTCCAAAAGACAACAGAGCGCTGTCCTCCAGGTCGCACTGGACTGAGGAGGAGCTCTGGGAAGGTCTCCAGACAGCTTGTACATTCTTAACCCCCCAGCGATCACATCAGGTCTGAGGTGTAATCCTGTTTTACTCCTCAGCACTCCTGCTCTGAAACAGAGTTCAACACCAAACCACAGGCGCTGGAGTGGCTGCAGTCTGTAGCTGGCATCTCTCTATCTACTGTCCCTGGAAGTGCGTGACTGAACCATGGATACACTACTTGCTCCAAGTCACACAAATGCTCACATAGTTTTTCAGAAGCCCCATGGTATCACAGTGCACTCCAGGATACCAAACGTTGTTGGTGAAACATCCATCAGACCAAATGCAATTATCTTAAATCATCTCCGCCTTCCTGTAGCAGAAATACTTCTGGTAAGAGGTATATCTGTAACTCAAACTTGGACATCTTTCACATTTACCTGTCTCATGTTTTTCATTTCAAGCACTGTGAAAGGAGCTCCAAAAAAAACCACATTACAAGCCTTCAAGCTGGTGCTTTTGCCATATTGCACTCCACTTGGAAGAAAAACCTTATTAAAGCACCCCAGATCCCGTACACTCACCTGAGATGGGTTACTGCTGTATTATAAGCATCAGTAACAAGCAACATCCATCTATGTCATTTGGTAGCTTACTGCAGAGATTGGCAGTTCAAACTTCAATAGAAGAAAAAACGACTTCTGATGAGATGCACTGATGATGAAACTACACAAAACGAGATGATTTAACACCTGCCTTGCCAAAAGGCAGAGGTCCCCCTTGAACCACCTTTGCTTCTGATCAGACACTACACATACTCATTCTTCTTGCTAACCCCAGGGAAGAGGGAAAGACATTTCTGCAATTGAATCTCCGTATAAAAGGTTTTCATGAGCACCAGAACCAGCACAAGAAAAGGGACAGGGTGCTGTGGCCAGGACTGAGGTGCTGGGAGCTCTTGTAGGAGCTCGGCTGCTCACACAATTGCCCTGGGAAAGCCTTGGTACAGGAGATGGGGTGGGTGAGGTGCTTGCAATTTCTAGAGGCAAGTTCAGGAGAGGGACATTTTGCTAGGCAAAGATATTTGCACAGCCAAGGAAATGAAACAGTTCCTGTTAACTAGGAATGGCCAGAGTGTCACTGGCATTAAACTAAAGCAAACCAGTTTCAGGGAGATTTAGGTTATTGGGACATCCTGGAAGAAGAGGTCAGTGGGTAGAATGCAGCAGGGAAACCTCATCATGAGGACAAATTGAACAGACGCTACTCGAGGCATTAAGGTTCACAGCCACATGGAATCCCTGGTAGGAGGATGGCTGCAAAATCAATTATCATGCCAGCTGGATAAAAATAGAGACCTTTCTAATTTAGCAAAGGTAATTTCAAGAGATGGGAGAAGACTGCTCCCACCACACCCACCCCTCCTTCCTCAGTACTTCTTGCATTTGTTTGGTGGTGATTTTGGCACTTTTGGACTCCACAAGCCATTCAACTTGCTAACCTAGCAAAAGATTCACGGTGCTGAGAACAAAAACAGAGGCTGGTGAGATGACAGGCTGACTGACTCCCCCACGAGCCCAACATACCCAGGACAGTGAAAGGGAGGAGTGGTGGAAGCAGGAGGGAGACAGTCTGCTTTACACAGCAGCATCATTAATCCGTTCAGCTTCTCCAGCAGCCATAGGCTGTGGGCATGGCTTTATAATCATTGTCTGCCAGTCAAACCGCTGCTGAAAGGGCCTCCTCTCCCCAGCCCGGTTGCCGGGTCAAGATCTACAGCTGCCTGTCCTCATCGTGTGTGCTTCCGTTGCCATAACCTGATAGAAGTTCAGGGTGATTGCAAAGTAGCGAATTAACTGGACGTTTCTGTCCAGAAAATGGGATGAGTTTATGAACACGTAGTAAGGGACTTGGCACATCTACCAGCAGAGGAGCCCCCCTGAAACTTGTGCAAAATTGAAACATGAGGAGAGACCTGTTTCAGAGGGCGCTGGTGGGCAAGAAAACTCTCTGCTGTGTGGCAAGATACCATACTGCACACCTGAACGCCGGGGACTTCAGAGTTTCTAACACCTCTCCTGGTGGCACGGTAGATGGTGGTGGTGCAAATCCAACACTCTCACAGCAAACCCCCTCTCCCTTCCAGGCTCTCGGCAGAGGGTCTGTGGCTGAGCTTACATGGCATAGTTAAGGTTTCAGTGGTGCACAAAAATGCAGTTAATCACAAAGCCACGAATTTAAGCCCTCATCTGTTCCCTTCAGAATATAAAGTCGTCCTAACATTTATTTCAGCTACTCCATAGTCCGCTGTAGCTGCGATGCCAAGAAATTGGTCTTCGATGGGGACATCTCACAAGGGACTCCACAGCTTTCGGGGGCAGCCAACCAGCTGACAGATACAGTAGCAAAAAGATTTTTAAATGAGTAAAAATGGGGATTTTTAAATGCGTAAAAACTAAACAGGCCGATAGTGTATTGCTTTTCACAAGGCAGTTCTTCCCACTGTTTCATATTCCCAGGGAGGTGGGGAGGAGGAAGATATTCGTATTTTTGGCTCAGGCTAATTGTCCCCAACCAGAAAGAACAAACCCCACAGACAGCTCTACACACAACCTCCGCACAGCTCGCTGCGGTGCCATCTCCCACAGGCTGAGCACAGCCGGGCAAAAACACACTTCACAGCACGGCCTCTCCTGTCCACGGCTGATCACGTGGGTGATGCTTTCACTGAACACGAGTTTCTAAGGGCGTGGACTGTTCATCAGAGTGACAGCGCTGTCATTTACTCTGCAGGCAAGGTGTACCACTAGCTGTGGTGTTCCTTGGGTGAAAGAGAGTGACCCAAGGGGAGAACATCTGACTGGGAACGTGCACAGCTGACTGGGAACATGCGAGTTACCACAGGAGAAACCAGGCACCTCCAGGCAGCCAGTCACACCCGCCTCAAAGCACTTTCTCCTTCAAAGGCTCTGATTTGCCTCCTGCTGCTTCAGACCGGGCAGTTCCAGCCACTTCTACCCCGAGTCCAGCTTCTTTGCAATGCTTGGCAGTGTAACATAAGGTACCATAACGGAGTGTGGCTTTTGCCAGTGGTAGAAACTATGTCTGTTCAGGCAGACCTACAGGCACGACAGTGCAGGTGTGGAAGGAAAAGCTGGTTTCTTACCTGCCCATTTTTCTTACATAAAATCCCCTTCTTGTCAGGGCTTAGCACAGTAAGGCCATACTACTTCAGTAGGTCACTTGCCGTATGTTTTATGATGGATTTCTTATATTAAAATGGCAAAAGTGACTGAACCTGCATCAAATTAATCTTAATCCATCCTTCTTTGGAAAGGGACTTATATAAGGAACATTGAGAACTAGACAGAAAGAAAAATCACCATTGGGCAAGTATAGAACAATAGAATTGTTTTGTTTGGAAGAAACCTTTAAGATCAAGTTTAACTGTTAATCCAGCACTGCCAAGCCCACCACTAAGCCATGTCCCTCAGCACCACGTCTACCCATCTTTTGAATATCCCCTCCAGGGATGGCGACTCAACCAATGCCCTGGCAACACTTTCGATGAAATTTTACCTAATATCCAACCTAAAACTTCCCTGGTGCAACTTGCGGCCATTTCTTTTTGTCCCATTACCTGTCCCTTGGGAGAAGAAACCGTCCCCCCCCAGCTACCCCGTCCTTTCAGGGAGTTGTAGAGAGCGAAGTCTCCCCTCAGCCTCCCTTTCTCCAGGCTGAACACCCCCAGCTCCCTCAGCCGCTCCTCACAAGACTTGTGCTCCAGACCCCTCACCAGTTCTGTTGCCCTTCTCTGAACATGCTCCAGCCCCTCAATGTCTTTCTTGTCACGAGAGGCCCAAATCTGAGCACGGCACTTGTGAAGTCTTTGCAGAAAAGGACACTAATGTTGAAGTCAGAATCTCAGCCACCTTGTTCCAGGAACTTGCACCGCCACAAGTGAAATCACCGTGACTTAGAATAGTAGTTTTCTCTCCGTTTGTGGCACTAAACACTCAGTGCAACAAAACAGCCTTAGTTTTTACAGATACTCTGCTAGTTCAGTGGAGAGCCATCTCCTGCCTACACCACACTGACAGTTTTCTTGAGACAAAGTTATTTCTGTATGAACAGGTCCCTATATAGTTACCATTGGTTACCCACCCTTTCTTGCAGCTTTAGCTGTAAAGTTAGCACACTAAGTACAAATGGTCATTTTTTTCAAATAAATCTAAAGAAAATACTGAAGTTCCATACAGGACTGCCTACTCGAGTATATCCTTATTTTGGAAGAACAATGAAGTTTAAAACCAGACAGTGGATTATATATTTTTTTTCATTAAACAGTTACTGAGCAGAGAAAGAGAGAGTGAGTAGTTTATTTGACATTGTTGCAGACCACAGAATACTTGGACGATTTTTGGATTATGTTGGCCAAAGCGTACAGTCTTCAACGCTGCTTTACACCACAATCGGTATTGGCCATGCACATTCAACAACAGCATCAGCTTAGTCATCATCTTTAAGTTTCTTGATCTTATGCTTATGGCGCTCAATTTCTTTCTGCAGACGCTCTATCTCTTTCTTGTGGTGATCGATCTCCTCCTCATGGTGTTTCCGTAAGGCAGAGAGCTGCTCCCTCTCTTTCTCCCTGCAAGAAAGCACGGCACAAGGTGTAGCACCCGAGGTTCGCCGCAGCCCTCCCGCGCGGGGCCGGGGAGCCGAGGCAGCGGCGAAAGGAGGGCTGGGCCGGGCCGGGCGCCTGGCAGAGGCCCAGCACTAGGCCGCCGTATCGGGCGGGCCCCCCAGGTGGAGGCCGCCGCAGTCCGCTCACCTGAAGTACCGCTCCTCCTCGGCCGCCTGCTTCTTCCCGAAGGCGCCCCCGGCCTCCCGGATGGCGCCGCCGCCGCCGCCGCCCTTCCCGGCGCCTTTGCCCAGCTCACCCAGCTGTGGGGAGAGACGGCGGTGAACGGCGAAAGGACGGACGGACGGACGGACGGACCGACCCC
>VWZL01005609.1:1237-94723 GCA_013396915.1 Stercorarius parasiticus | reverse complement strand
GGTTCGCGCTCGGGCCGGGGAGAGTGGGCGTTCACCGGGCTCGCTGCCGCCGGCCCCGCCGCGTCTTCCTCTCTCCGAAAAGCCCCCGTTGTGTCTGGGGGAAGGAACTGGGCGTTCGTCCCCCGCCTCACTCCCGCGGATAAATCCGGCGGGAGCCGTGCGCTCCGCGGTCCCTGCGCCTCGCCCTGCGCTCTGCTCCGCTGCTCGGCCTTTTTGTGCCGAGCTGTCACTCGGGGAGGCGCGTGGGGCCCCCTCCCCGCAGCCCGGGCTGTCCCCGTTGCGGTGTGCACGGCTCGGATTTGTTTACCTGGGCCTGCCCACAGGAGGGTGGTGCCCGTTTGGTGGATGCTGATTTCTTTAAATAAAGGTGAACGTTGAATGGAAATGCATGGTTTGGTTTGGCTTAATAGTCTAAAGAACAAAAAGTAAACTGAACTCAACTAAATAACCTGTGGTCAGAATTAAATGGACTTGCATTTCTTGCACCAGTGTGACTCAATGTGTTTCATGGACTATCCCAGTAACTGTGTTAAAGCAATAGTGCAGTAATTTTCCAAGGAGTCATGATGTAGCTGGTGCAGGAGCAAAGTGAGGGGAAGAGCCACAGCTGTTGTGCAAGGTATAGGAGAGATGGGCTTTCTAGGTTTTTTTTATAGTTAAAATGTAACGTTAAAAGTACTGTCACCGTGTGAAAAAGGCTAAAAAATGCGCTGTGCTACTGCTTGAGTAAAATACAGGCTCGGGATGAGCAAGAGGCATTGTGAATTGTAACACAGGATGGTGATGACTGGTGTAGTAATCACATGGGAAAACAGGTAAGCATGTTGTGATGGTCAGTTAATATAGGCCTCTCTTGTTCTTCAGGTAAAGCAAATTGAGAAACGAGACTCTGTTTTAACATCAAAAAACCAAATTGACAGGCTGACCCGACCTGGATCTTCCTATTTCAACTTGAACCCTTTTGAGGTTAGTTTGAACGTTTTATCCTCCCTTCTGAATTGGTATACCAACCTCCAGATTCACTGGGTATTTATTTCAGTAAAAAGACCGAACATAAAGAAAGAACGAAATTCTCTAGATGTAGGTTACTGTGCCGAAGGTTTACAGAATACAGAAGGATGGTTTATGTGTACTCGCTCTCTTTTTCACATTTTATGGCAGGCGTAAACTATATTCTTTTGACGCATTTGCCTCGTGCAGCAGCACTGGAAGATTTGGCAGATTAATGCCACTTCTGAATGAGAATGTAACATCTGCAGGTGGTATGCCTGTCAGGTTCTGTTCTGAACGCTCATGAGTCTGTGTTTCTACTTGAGTCTTTTATTTTGGATGTTTATCCTACTGAACTTGCATAGTGCATAGAATGAGAGAAGGACTCTCACTGCTCACACCAGTGAGCAATCTTTAAGGAGTCACTGGGAAACAGGTAATTCCCTTGTACGTTACAAAGTTTGATTTCAGTTGCAGTCAGTTATAAAGTCTTAACAAGTATGAAAGCCTGAGGATGACAGTAAGTGAAACAATCTCGTGTTCATCTGGAGCTGTCTTTCCCCATGTGTATTCATTCTTGATATCATCTTCATCTGCCTTTTCAAAGCCTCGTGTGCTTTTTGTAGTCCCAGTTCAGGCTGGTCAACTAGATCAGTCTGTAGATTCACCTTGACAACGTTCAGTTTTGTGTAGGTCTTGGTACTTGAGTTGGAGAGTAAATTAAGAAAGCCATTTACAAGTAGACCATAGCTTTCCTGTGAGAGTGGTTTTTATTTATGATTTTTAGTGTCAGACCAGCATGCGTCTGCATTGAGTAGGCTCAGTTGTTGCTTAGGACTTCTGTTCAGTAAATTAATTTACAAAAGAGCTCCTAAACTCTCCCACATCGCTAAAGATCAGGAGACAAGTGGGCTTGTTCATGGAAACCAATCAGTAGAACTCTCCTGTCTTCTTTCAAAAAAATAAAATTAATAAATTCTTACAAAGTATTTCCTGCCCAAAGTTCTCAGTTATGAATGATCCAACAGCATCCCAAAGCTACTGTATGCTTCCGTTTCTACCAAACTAAGCATTGCTACAGGACTGGTTGAAGGTTTAGACCAATTGTGGCTATTTAGGGATGGCAGCTGTCTACATGAGACTTGAGTGTGGAAAGGACACAGGCATAGTCAGAGGAATCTAGCGTTGCTAAAAGCAGAATGTCCTGAATATGTTTGTGTCTTACTAGATGAAAATTCGTGTCCTGAAGCAGCTCCCTGATGGGGGGAGCTTTCTGGTGTTGTGTCTGTATGCCAGTGAACCAAGTGTTGAGAGCTTGCTGCCGGGATCTTGAAACATGGGGAGTGTCATCAAACTTGCTCTGCTCTCATGGTCTCTTTTAGGTACTGCAGATGGATCCTGAAGCCACAGATGAAGAGATAAAGAAAAGATTCCGGCAGGTATTTGGCTTTTGCATTTGAAGCATCTGGAAGGAAACGAGAAGCTCTGTAGAGATTGTGCAGCTGTGCTTGGGAACAAGAAAAATGGTAGTAAAGCTGTATTTGGGTAGAGGAGTAGCCATTTTGGGAAGAAATGCATAGAATAGTCTTTTTATCAACAAGAGAAGGGCCTGCAGAAGTGTCGCTCGTCCATGTGTGGTATGCTGCTTTGCCTGTAAAGTGTGTGACGGGGCTATTGCAAACTCATATGCCCGTGTATAATCAGCTTATTGAATTTTAGTTCAAAGAGAAGGTCAAAATTTGTCAGAAATTAAGAACTGAGAAAAGATATTTTTCTCAAATATATGTGTTTTCTGTGAGATTTCTTTAAGAATTTCAGCAGTCATTTTTGATGACTGGGTTACCTGGGATAGGAGCAGCCCTGCTCACTGACCCGTCTGCATTGCTCCACGCAACGCAGGAAATGTTACCCCAGACTTACTCTGCTGACAAATCTGCAGGAGAAGGTTGAATTTTAATCAGTGCATGCAGCAGAGAAACACAAGATTTGGAGGACTGTAGCCTCCTACCTGAATTAGTGGTGTAAATGTCAAGAACTGTCTTTAGACAGGAAGCTGTGCTGGCTGACAGAGGAACACACCTGCCGAGTCGGTGGTGGGATACGTGCTACTTCTGTATGTGGGAAGTGGGAGGGTGACCTTTTAGTCTGTTGCTGAATTCTCAGTTCTGTGAATCAATAAACTGGGTCTGTCTTAGCTTTAGGCTGGTAGAATACTACAGGGAAATGTTTTGAAGTCAGTGTGATGAAATGAAAAAAGTGCATGGAATTGTGTATTGAAGAAATCAAATACCCAAATACAGAATGTGGAACAGCCAACAGAAGGAAAAAGACATTGGTTATAGCAAATCACAGAGTAAATTGGTGGCATGCTGCTGTTTAGGACCGGAGGCAAACCTTTTTCCTGTGAAGTAGAAAGTGCCATCTGTAGAGTTCAGGAAATAATTATTTTGCATTCTTCGGCACTGATGCAATTTCAGTTGCCGCGCTGTGCCTAGTTTTGAATGTTATACTATGAAACATGCAGATACACTAGAGAGCCCATACAGCAACAGCAAAAATAAGAGGTCTGAAAAAAATGCCACATGGGGGAAGTTTGAAAGAGCTTTCTCTTTCTCTGGAAGAGTAAGGTAGAGGACATGTGATTTCCAGCCCATTTAAGGTTGCCCCCATTAGTGATCAATGTCCTGTCTCTGCTGGATAGAAAGTACAGGAAGAAGTTTTCTTACCTTTCAGTAAAGGAGCCTAAGGAAAAACTTACCTACTCTTTTAAATAATTTGATATTTGAACAGCCTTAGGGATACTGGAGAACTTTTTGGGAGATGTTGTTGAGTAAAACGTAAACTTTGGTTGAGGATGACTTTTATACTTTTGTTTCTTCTTAAGACTAATGTTACAAAACTTGGGTTCATATCAGCCCCAGGCACTGCAGCTGAAGGGTGTTTATATTGTTCTGCATGTCCCAAGCTATAGCTTTTCTCAGACAGCCCGTTTATTACAGGGGTTGTATTTGAAATATAAGCTTTTACCAATGCATACTTCTACATGTTGTCAGCTGATTTGTTCCTATACAAAGGAATGTGATCCCATGCGATTCCTTCTGAGACTATTTCCCTCCTCTCACAAAAATCTCTGAAATATTTTTCATCTTTCACAATGATCTTGATAGCAAGATCCTTTCTCTTGCAGTTGTCAATATTGGTGCATCCAGACAAAAATCAAGATGATGCAGATAGAGCCCAGAAGGCATTTGAAGGTAATGCTCTCACCCTTTTTCTGGGCTGGTGTACGACAGTGGTTGGAACGCTATTTTTCTGTAGTTTGTTTAAATGTTTCTTAGGGGTGGAGGCCCCACTGAGAACAGAATTGCTGTAGAGGTGCTTTAAATGAGGGAGAAGCAGATGTGCGGGGTGGCATTTCAGAAGAAAATTTCACTAGATGGCGGTAATTGCATTATCAGTTTGCAACCGGGACAAACACGTCTGTGGGGTTTCCAGATTGTTCAAGACAAACTGTTTAATCTGTGCATTAGATTTTATTCAAAGACCATACACCTAAAACCGTCACGTTACTTCTGTCATATGCTTTGCATTACGGTGAGGCATTATGCACCTTAAACTTACCTCATGCCTTATAACTAAATCACTTGGTAGGACTGCTACTTTCACCCTGCTAACTCCAAAAGGTGTCTGACAGTCTCTGCCATCACTGTACCCCAAATCTCATTTGACTCATCATGATATCACTTACCTAGATGTGTTAAAAACAAACAAACAAACAAAAAAAACCAAAGCCAAACAAACTCAGCACCCCTCATTCTAGAAAGCAAAATTTGTATGGTCAACAAGTAGCAATCTTGTGATACTTTGTGAATGTGACTACTGGGCGCTGTTAACATTGATGCTTTTTATTAGCTGTAGATAAAGCATACAAGTTGCTGCTAGATCAGGAGCAAAAGAAGAGGGCTTTGGACGTGATCCAGGCAGGAAAAGAATATGTGGAACACACTGTAAGTATTACATAGGAATGTCCAGGCCTGGGGGTGAGTGATAATCAGTTGTTCGTAATTTGCTTTTTGGTACACCCGGTGCATGTTTAGGTCGTTAAAAGGTGTGCTGAGCAAACCTCGTAATGAAGCTGTGCAGATGGACTCTGAGCTCTTCACGGCATGAACAAATGTGCTTTGTCCAAGACAGCTGTTGAGCTCAGTGCAAGATAATTTAGTGAAATTTAGTACTTGAAATAATTAGGTCAAACCACATGATCTGACCTAAATATTTTTTTTCAAGTCTGTGAATGAATGATGCGGTTCAGATGTGTGTAGGTGGAAGAAAATAGCTGGTGACAGCAGGAGACTGGGAAGTTTTAGGGAAAATGACCCATAAGATAAGAAAAAGAGATTGGATTGCATTGGCCGAGAAGTTAGTTGAGTGTTGTGGGTGGACTAAAACACAACAAGCTTGAGAAAGCAGTTGATATGGGAGAACTCAGATACTCTAAATGAAGTAACACTTTATGTTCTGCTTGTTGTTGTTAGTCTTTTGAATATTACAAAGCAAAATAAACTTTTTGCTGTTTTGGATGGTGTATATTAGATATGAATATATCTTAAAAACAAACACAAAAGCCCAACAAAGGGATTGTATTGAATGAATAGTATCGAACATAGTATTTTTAATTACTGCAGTTCATGTGATAGTGATCTTGTACGTGTTTATCTGGACCTAGGACCAGGAGGTTTTGGTCTAAAATACAACATCATTCCAAATCAAGAATTTACTGTAATTCAGAGTTCTTCCCACACAGTGGAGTAGGAATGTGGAACTACTTGGATACAATTATGTAAGCTGATAAAACTTTTTAGGCTCTTATTTTTGTTCTTAATCTTCAGGTAAAAGAAAAAAAGAAGCAGTTGAAGAAGGATGGAAAACCTCCCACTGTAGAAGAGGATGATCCTGAAGTTGTAAGTCATATCATATATTGTTCAGAGAAACTGGGGAGTACAAAATGTGTTTTGAGGAATTAAGAGTTAAAACCAGTACAGAAGTATTTATTAGACTTGTTAAGAGTGGTATAAATCCTTGCACTTTGAGAAGAACAAATTCTGATAAGCCACTGTAGAGTACCATGTGTTGGGTAATACCTGTATATTTTAGAAAATAGTTTAACTGTAGCGTAAAGAGTAAATATATCACGAGATTATAAAGATCAGAATACCCAATTCTTTTCTTGGAGCAGGTCTTCATTGCTTGTGCATCATGCAGTCTTTTTTTAACTGAATTTCTTGTATTCTGGATGCTGGAACTGTGGCGTTCTTGCTGCCAGCAGAGGCTCATACAGAACCCACTGCAGCATGTCTAAAATGTGCTCTTAGTCATGTTTGTAGTAAGAGCAGTTTCAGCTATTTCTTCCATGTAGCAGTTGAGGACAGATATGCTGTTCTGCCAGAAATCAACTTCTGTTAAAAAAGGCATGACATAACTTAGTTCTTCTTACCTGGTTTCTAGTCTAAAAAACTCAAGTGATATTAACAGAATAATAGATGATTAACAAACACTGACATCATTAGCCGTTACCTTTTTTTTTTCCCTACAAAGTGACTTTTTCCTCTTGATATCACCACAGTAGCCCCATAACCATCTTATTTTCCATTGATTTTCAGAAGTCTCTTGCTGTTCTTTGGTAATGAAGTTTGTTTTAAGTGTGATGATATTTCCTACTGGAAAGCCAATACTAGGCTTTTACAACACATCAAGAAGATCTGCTGGGAAAGTACTATCCAAGCAGTGACCATTTTTCCTTTCTGGTCAAATCTAACATTGCAAGACTTACCAGAAGAATAAGAGAGCTTGACATGAACAGTTCTGTTTAGGCACAGCTTTGTGAATACAAACAAAACTAATGTGAGGCTAATAAGTAGTTGTTTCCTGGTGCCAGGGCGAGAATTTAATCAGCAATGCTGCTTTCTTACGCTGCTGCTACTGACTACTGTCGAGGCAGGATACGGGCATACATATGCTTTGCATTCTTTTTATGCTTCTTACATAAAACAAACTTCTCTAACTGTGTTAATGGGCGTTATTTTAAGACTGGACTTGTGTTTTACAGTTCAAGCAAGCTGTATACAAGCAGACGATGAAGCTCTTTGCTGAACTGGAAATTAAGAGGAAAGAAAGAGAAGCGAAAGAAATGCATGAAAGGTATGAGCAGCATTCTGCTTGTGCAGTTCAGGCTCTTCTTGCCCCCTCGTGTTTCCTCAGGGAAGACAAGGAATCAGAGAGTCTTAGAAAAGTCTAAGTTGGAATGGACCTTTGGAGATCATCTGGTCCAACCTCCTGCTGAAAGCAGGGCCTTGGATTTGACTAATAAGGGTCCTGTCAAGCTGACTTCCAGTGATGTTGATTCCACCACTTCTCTAGGCAACCTGTGGGTTGTAGGGCTCTGTGCTTGAGAAATGCAAATGGGAAACCTGCCCTCCTGTATTTAAGACGCTGATATATTTGATGTGCTTTTATACTCTTATGTGTACACATGGAGGCCAGCCAAAACAGTGAAATGGTGACACATTTCTGCATGTTGTTAGCATGCAAAGAATTGATTTTTTTATTTTAACTAAGTGCCAGAAATACCTTGTGGCATGTGTGGTCCTGAAGTATTTTAGGTATTTTGATCACGTTGCCTGACTGCTCACTGTGGATGCGCTTTGTAGAGCGGGATTTCTGTACTGGTTGGTGAAGGCAGTCTGGAAGATGGTTGCAGGGCACTGCTTTTGATTACAGATGAAAATCACAGTGAAAAAAATTTATTCTTACCTTGCATACTCAAGTGTGTATTAACTTCTCAAAATGTGTACTCTCAACAGTTTTAGAGACTTACCATAGAGAATTATGAAGGGGTCAAACATGTTTTGCTGAGCAAGAGAAGCTGACTCATTAATTATGTGCATGCTGCCAGTGGTGCCAAACCATCTTCTCTGCTCTTCCAGATTTAAAATAAAATTCTGTTTGCTGTGCTATCTTAGGTGTGCATATTTATCTCTTCTGATAAGCACTTCAATCTTCCAAGAAATCAGAAGAGCTTTCTGAGATGTTTTCAAAGTATTACTGTGTTTCTTTAAAGTAGATGCTTGTGGGTTCATAACTTCTTTGTGGCTTCCCTTCCAGGAAGCGACAGAGGGAAGAGGAAATTGAGGCACAAGAGAAAGCTAAACGAGAGCGAGAATGGCAGAAGAACTTTGAGGTAATCAGCAGCTTAACTTACAGGATGCGTCTCAGCAATTCTTGGCTATGCTGCAGGGAATGCCCCTAGAGGGGACAGAGCCATTTTGTCTGCAGGTGCTATAAGATAATTTAAGTAGACACTTAGTAAAAGATCCTGCACAAACCTGGCTTTTGTCCTTGTGCGAGGAGAAAAGCCCACCGTTGGGACTTTGGTATCACTTTCCAGAAACAGGTGTGGTAAATTAAGGTGTAGTATTTTTTCAGCTCTGTCAGCAGTTCGTTCTTGTCCTTAGTCAGAAATTTGAATTGCTGCTTAGCCCAGGTCACTGGTGACCAGTAAAACTTAATCTGGCAGCTGTTTAACCAGTCGTGTGGGCTGTTGTTGGTACTTTTCCGCCTGGTTGCTAACACTTGCGGGATCTGTTATCTCCTGTGAATATCAGAGGCCTGAGTGATGGTCACTTCCCTTCGACCTGTCCACCCTGTATTCAGGGTCTAGGTGTATCAGAGGTAGCTTTGTGGTTGTTGTGCTGCTATTCTAGGGGTCAAACCTACAGCCTGCCAAAATATTTGACTGAGCCGGTAACTCTTCCCTCATTATGCACCAGAGGTGAAGTGTTGTGACATGCGGGCTCTTGCACTTCTTAACTCCATTTCCTCTCTGTTGTTCTCAGGAAAGTCGGGATGGTCGAGTGGACAGCTGGAGAAATTTCCAGGCAAATACAAAGGGGAAGAAAGAAAAGAAAAACAGGACCTTCCTGAGACCTCCCAAAGTAAAAATGGAGCAGCGGGAATGATCCTGGCAGCACTGCCCAAGTGCAGCTCCTCAGTCCCCTCCCTGCTTTTAAGGACTCATTGGCACCTAGAGTAAGAATTGCTTTTTAGTAGACTGTTTGTTTCCAGTACAATTAATTATTGGTCAAAGTATTTTTTGTACTCTGTCCATTTGAACTAGGGCCATAGTATGAACTTGGCCAGGAACCCGCTACATGTAGAACACTTGGCTTAGGAGGGTCCCCGCCATTATTGCTGTCCTGTTTGTCTGCTGCCCTGTAATTCGATGTTTTGTACTTCACAGATTGTGCTGTTTCACCACTTTCATTTCTAGTTTGAGAGCTGATAAAAATACTGGAAATGCATCCGTACCTTTCCAGGCGTCATCTTTCTCAGCAAGTTCAGCTTTGGAAAAGTCTGAACTGACTCTGGGAATCTGCTTCCAGCACTGTGCAGTGCAGCTGACCTGCAGTTAAAATCCTGCAGCTCCACACTGAACTGAATGGTGCTTGGAAGGACCCTTCCCCCAAGATCTGATTTCCAAACTAAAATCACAGCTCTCAGGCTTAGACTTCTGTTGATCTCAGGCCAGCTGGTCACTTCCTGTAAAGGAAAAATAACTTCTCTTGATTAATAGTTAAGTTGCAATGGTCTGTATGTAAAATAAATTTTTACCCAAGTTACCTTTTTTTTTCTTGGAATTATTAAAAAATACAATTGCAAGGGTGTGAATTGAGTGCTGGCCACTGAAATGTGGCTGCTCTTCAGCGTGAACACGTTCGCTGGTAAGGGTCTGCTGTCATCCCAAAGTCTGTTCTGACTTGAATTTTGGAGTGACGGTCCTGCGGAGTGGCAGCCAGGAGGGCGGGGAGGGGGGTATCTCTTCCCCCTGGGTGCTGCCTGGGTGGATGGAGGTTGGCACTCTGTGCTGAACACTGAGCTTGTTGCTGTGCCTTTGGGGAGCATGGATGGGTTGGGAGGACTTGAGTGCCTGTGTGGAGTGTAACTCCTCAGAGCTATGGGATGAGCTCAGAGTCATGAGTTTTCATTCTTAAAGGCCTGCTTTGTGTGTGCATTGTAAGTTTTTAACAGATTCTCAACTGTTTAAAGATGTTCAAAATGGAGTATACTACAGATTCACGTGTGCCTGGCAGACTCCTCTGGAGACCTTTCTGCAAGCTCTTGCTATCTGTCCTGATGGCCATCCCCATACTTGGGTCCTGTGGGTAGTTGCCTCCATGAAGGTACTGCTTTTCTTCCTCCTCACTGCTCTTAGCCAGCTCCTTTCACTCGGACTTGCTGTCTTACGTGCCCTGATCTTCAAATGAGCGCAATCCTTTGTGCTGCTCTTTGTGTCTTGGGCATTGATGAGGTCACTCTTCAGAAAGATTGGGTCTGCTGCCCCTGAAGAGCCTCCATCTCTAAATGCTGAGTAATTGCTTTGTATTTCTGCCCGCTAGGGAGGAACAGCGTGATCAAATTGGTGTGTTACCCGATTTCTGCAGGGAAAGCAGCTCCCAAGGAAGGCAGTACTTTCTGACAGGGCCTAGGACTTAGATGAATCTGCTGGAAGGTGGATGGTGCTCTCTACTCGCTGCCTTTTCTTTTCCTCTCATGCCCTGGTCTATGTGACCAGATGTGAAGTGAAACATCCTTCCCTAATAAAACTAAGGTATTTTGGTGTTTTATACATTAAGTAACGCTTGGAGCAGTAGAATACAGTTCCTGTTTTCTGTGTAAACACAGGAATACAGTTTCTTTACCTTATTTGTCCTGCTAGGTATAACCTGCTAGATAGATAGCTTGAGCCGAACCTTAAAGGGCGAAATATAGCTTAAAAAATAACGTCGGTGATGTTTGGGTGGCACACAAGAGCCAAAAAATAAGTAGCAGCAGACTAACGTCAGCTGACAGGTCTGGGAGACGCTGAACTGTGCAGCACTGCTCTGTTGGGCACTGAAATTCCTTTGTGTTGGCAGAGCCTGATCCTCCATTAACTGGGAACGTGTTGGTAGGACACAACGTCAAGGCAACGACTAGCCACGTTTGTTCTGGGGAAAATGTCAGTTAACTTTTGCGGTGCTGTCTCTCAAATGCAATCTCTTCTGGTTCCTGGGTTTAAGAAATGAGCAGTGCTCAGGTACTACAGTATTTCTAAGTGCAGTGTCTCGCCCAGAGGATGTGTCTGCCTCTTGTTCCCCTGTCAGAGTATTTCTAGCTTAAGAGATCTGTCCCAGTCACTCTTGTCCCAGAGTCCGTCCTTTTGATATTGAAATACTGGTCTTTCTAGTAGCATTTCCTTTCAGATGGTGTAATGTATTTGCTGACCAATGGCACTGATCTTTCAGATCTTTTCTTTAAATTTTTTTCAAGAAGCTCAGGATGAATCCTGTGAGAACTTGAGATGCTTGTAATTACGTGTTATGCTTCTGCTTCTCAGAGACGTGTATGTTTGTGAGAATTTGACAAGTGGAGTGGCTTACCATTGGGGCTCGAGGAGTGCAGCCTGTGGCCGAAGTCACTGAAGTACTAGTCCTATGGGCTTCTGCGTTTAGAGTCATTTTTTCTACTGGGTATGTCTTGGTTGGGGCAGCAAAATGTGTAGCTTATAATAATGCTGTTTCGTTGTCAGTTCAGCTGTTCCTGTTCCCTTTTCTTCCTGTCCTGCCTATGATATGCTTCTGTGTCTGAATATGCAGTATTTCTCCTCTCTTATCTACTCAGCCAAGTCCCATGAAGCTTCCCATCTGCCAGGCGGGCTTTAGCAGCAGTGAAATGCCTGACCCTTTGCTAGATATTTCTCTGCTCCACTGGTTCCCACCTGGGAGGTTAATTTTGATCCTTGTATTCAAGCTTTGTAAAAGCAAACTGGTTTGGATTGCCTGGGCGGAAATAAGCGATGCGCTCTGTGGACCCCCACAGATGCTGGCTGGGCTGTTGTTGCGTGGGGTCTGCAACACATGCCAAGGCAGTGGGGTGGATTGAATGAAATGTTTAATTTCAAGAGGTAGAAATGTTGTAGAGGGAGAGATCTCGAGGCCTCCTTCCTCCTTGGAGCTCTTTTTGGGTCAGTGGTTCTCATAAACTAAAATATTTGTCCTTGATATGCAGGACAAGAAAATACATTGGTGGGAATAAGGGGTAATTTTTTTTTCTTTCAGAAGGAGAAAAGATACCAGATAGCTGCAGAAGCACCTTTCAGTAGGGTCTTGGCTTTGGGTTTCTGTGCAAATAACTTGTCCTCCAGGTCCAGTTCCCACAGAATGTACACAGGGGTCTACCAGATTCCAGCTCAGCTCCTTGTTGCTTGCTGGGAGTCCAGAGGTCGCTGCTGAAGCTCTTGCTTCCCTTCTGAGGCAGGGAGGTTGCCCTCCCCTTCATCCGTGATTTGCACGGGTGTATCTGCTGTTCAGCAATAGTGGGATGGGAAAGGACCTTTGCAAGTCACTTGGGGAAACTGCAGCAGGAACCAGGTGCAAGACCTTCCTGTCTGGTGCTACTTTGTAGTCCAGGGATGAGAGTGAAGGATCCCTTGAGCATCTAGACAGGCCTAGGTCTAGATTTCACCAGAGGTTCACCAGATTAGCTAGATTTCGCTGGGTAGAAAAAATACTCAGTAAAGGCTAGACCAGGTTAGGGAAGGGATAAAAAGCCTGGCTGATCAGCCAGAGGTGAAATCTATTCTTGATAAGACATAAACTAGTGCATTACTTAGCATTTATGTTAGTTTGGTGAACACAGTGATGTGCTCTGAATTAGCTGCTGCTGCTCAGGAACCATTTCTTAGTCACTCAGCTGCAGGGATTGTATAAAACGGAGAGTACTGTTGGCAAAGAGAGTGAAATGGAAAATACTGTCTTTGTTGCTACAAAGCCACATTGTGGCCATGCCTTACAGTTTACGTGGATGCCCATTTTTATGCATGCTTTATTGCACAGCCTTTTAAAATGGGACAGAGGAGAACCAGGGCATCAAAAGGTGCTCTTTTCCTGAACTGGAGGACAAGAGGTTGTGGAGAGAAATCAGCAAGAAATGGGCTGAAAAGACGCAGAAATGCTTTTCCTGTGATGGATTGTAGAACTCGACATAGACTATGGTTGAGGTCAGAAGTTTTTAATTTTCATCCATGTATATGTGTTTACACAAATAAATGCCATCAAGCTATGTAGAGACCCTGGTGTCACTGCTCGCTGAGTGAGTCTCTGCCCAATGTTGGCAGATGCTGGCAGCGTACGATGGGGGATCCATCACACTGCATTTGCTTTCTTTATTGGTCATCATCTGCTGACTGCTATGGGACATGAAGTACTGAACTAGATGGCCTGGATCCAACATCACCGTTCTTAACGCTGTCCGTGTGGCTGGGTCTTCTTCCAGCCCTCCTCTTCCCCAAAGAGATGCTGTCTTTGTAAATGCATGGAAAACCCCTCTTTCTTCCACCCCTTCTCGTTGGGCAGTAACAACTCTTTCACTGTACGTGATTTGTATTTCAGGAGCGTAACTGTAGTTATGGGGGATTAACTACAGCAGGTGTAGTGTTGGATAGAGGGACCAAGGTGGGAAAGATCAAGGGCTTGTGCTCTCCTCCTCTTCCAGATGAGAGTTTCTTTTGCTAGTTTTTTAGGTTAAGGGTTGGACTTGATGATCTTAAAGGTCTTTTCCAACCTAAATGATTCTATGATTCTTTCTCTGCCCCCTTAAAACAACAGAAACTGTCAGACATTGACCTTAATATAGGAAGTTTCCCTCAGAAAGAGTTGGGCGATTGCAGTGCATCATCTAGACCAAAGGGCTGTCTTGACTTCCTTTTCCTCTTGCAGGCTGCAGTCTGAGCAAAGCCTCTCCTGCTCAGGCAACTGAGCCCTACAATTCACAAGCAGAAAAGGGGCATTGTCATTTGTCTTGTGCACCAGCACAGCGTGGCTGGGCATGACGGTGTGCAGGGCTGCACCGGCTCGGTTCAAAAGGTCCTCATTTTTGTTTTCCAGAATGCCTGCTGGCAGTGCACCTCCTGCTGCTGCGGGCTCCCCTGCTTTCAGCGCCGGCGGTAACTCCTTTTGCTCCTTGAAAGGTAAAGCTCTCACAGCCCTGGCTTCGTGTTGTGCACAAAACGGGCACATGTTGGGGAGTGCTGCTCCTCTAGGCTGGGCTCCTGTATTTCCTGCTCCCATCTCAGTGATGCAGTGAGCACCATGCACACTTCAGGTAGATCTAGGATGTAGCTGAGCTGCCTGACTCGCTGTTGAGGCTCGGCGGCCTTCCTACTAGGAAACCTCCATGTCACACCAGCCGGAGGGCTTCAGACTCCCAGGGCAAGAATGGACATGTACTTTGGGGCCATTATGTCTTTCCTTTGTAGCAGGAGATCTCTGCCTCAGCCAATTTAGTGACATTAAAATGGACTCTCCTGCATTATTGTCTTCCCTGGCCACCTGCTTGCTTCATTCATATTCCCTTTCTGGGATATCCAGTTGTCCTGCAGCAGCAGGGAAGTCCAGATGTAGCGTTAATATTAAGGTGCAAAGTGCCCTGCTTCATAGCCACTACCAGATTCTCATTGAAGAAAACAAGGATGTAACCTGAAAATAATTGATGGGATTTGTGTCACCCATTTTCTTTTGTCACCCATCTTCTCGTGTCTCGTCAAATTGCTTCCTTTCCAACTGCTGGCAGGCATGGAGAGCACCTGCAAAGGTAAATAACACTGGCACATGTGCCAGTGCAATTGTTGCATTTCAAATCACAGAACTGAAATGTTTGGGGGAAGGACCTCTGTAGGTCTTTAATTCAACCTTGTCTTTGAAGTGGGGCTGTCACTAATGGTAGGTGAGGTCAGCTGTGGCTTTATCTAGCCAGGTGGTAAGGATGAGACCCCTAGGCCTCTCTGGGTTCCTGTCCCAGGGATGCGCAGCCCTTCTAGCAAAAATATTTCACCAATGTCCATCCTGACTGTCCTGCACCCCAGTTTGTGGCTGTTGCCCCTTTTCACGCCATTTGCCATTACTGAGAAGAATTCACTTCCTCCTTCTTTACAGCTTCCCTTCCAACAGCTGCAGGTAGTCATCAGGTTGCCCCTTGGCCTCCAGGCTGGCCCAGCTGGCTCCCTCCCTTGGACGTGCCCAGGGCTCAGACCGTGGTGGCAGCTCTCTGCCGGTCCCACTCCAGTTCTCCACGTCCCTTTCGAGTTGCACACACAGTTTCAGGTGCAGCATCACCAGTACCAAGCAGAGGGGATATTAGCTGTCCTCACTCTGCTGGCCACGCTCCTCCTGGCATAGCCTAGTTTTCCTTATTCACAAGAGGATGCTGGCAGCCTTCTCTGTTGAGAAAGGCCATAACTTACCTGCACCATAAACTGGTGCAGCTTTTCTGTTTGGTTGGGAAGTTGGGGTATTTGTGGCAGCTCTGCGTACGGCAGTTGGGTGTCTGGCAGGCTTAGATGGGAGGACTGCAGGACGTGCAAACAGCCACTTCCTTCTGGTAGCGGTGCAGGTTGTGTGCCTGCTCTGATGTGTTTTCAACATGCTTTTAGGCACTGACCAGTTGTGATTGTCTGTCCCTTCAGGGCTGTCTCAGAAACCTCACGCCTCCTTCCTTGCAGAAGCCAGTGCCAGTCCTTAACAGCAAAGAAAACCCAACAACCTTTCCTTGTTAAACAACCCATGATGAATACAGGCAGCAGACAGAAACACGTGTGATTTCTTGTTGTAACATGAGTGACTCAGGCGAATGTTATGCCTGTGACCTAAGCGATGCCAGTGCCCCAGTACGCCTCTGAGGAAATCCCATGTGAAACCTGAGCAGAGCAATGCCAGAGCTGCTGCCCTGGGACTGTGGCAGCAAGAGGGAGTGGGTCCCCATGCGTCCGTCCACTCCTTCTTCCCAGGCTGAAGGAGCACAAGAACCAAGGGGGGGCTACAATGCTGCAGAAAGGGCAAGGAAACTAGCTGCCACAACCTGCGATGTTTTTCTAGCTGATGTTTCCCCGTCCGGGGATTCACACAGCAAAGCAGTCTCATCATGACGCTTTGCCCTGCTGCAGCAAGTCTCCACCTCCAATGGAAGCATTTGAACAAGCACTTGCTGCTGTGGTGGCTCCCGGTCCCACTCTCTGGAAGGAAATGAGAAGCCCAGAGCATGGATCTGCTGAGGGCGCTGGCCCCCCTCGCCAAGCCCGGACCACCTCTATGCCCCTGGCCAGACTGGGGAGCCCTGTCGCAGGCCTGGGAGGCACAGGGTGACACGGGAGAGTGACAAGCCCCTGGCCAGCATGGAGCCTCTGCCGCTGTTTCCTGCCGTGACCTGCTCGAGGAAGGGCCACAGAAGCCGGTGTCGAGCTCCAGGGTGCAGCCAGGGCACGTCTGAGCCATGTCGCAAGTGCCAAGAGGGAAGTGAGTCACTCACCTGTGAGCGAGCCCAGCGCCCTCCTTCCCGTCTGAGCCTCTTCCCAGGCAGGAGCACACTGATGGCTCGGCCCTGCCGGTGGCTCCGCTTGTGGCAGGGACCTGTCAGGCTGGGTGTGCTGGGCCAGGAGCTCTGTGGCCCAGAGGTAAGAGGCTCTTTTCCCTTCTGCTTGCTCTCCTGGGGTGCTTGCCTCCATCCCCAAGCTCCACCAGCTCCTTCTGCCTGTGGGTGTCTCAGGACACCAGCTGGCTGCATGTCCTCACGGTGTCTCTGGCCTGTGGCATCTCAGACAGCTACAGGGGCTTCAGAGCCACCCTTGTCCTCCTGTCCCTGGTGCACTGGGAAGACGCGCACTTACTCTGCGTGCCCAGCAAACAGGGACGAGGTGTGTCATGATGCCGGCACTGCCATTGCCTTTGGGGCCATGGGGGTGGGGACTGCCCTCCTCTGGGTGCTGTCCCAACCCTGGGTGGCAGGAACGACCCTGGCTTTGCTGAGGCGCTCGGCCATGGACCCTCCTCCCGCGAGGGAGAGAAGGCAATGCTTAGAGCCTCTCAAGGACCCCAGGTCACTCATCCCGCTGGTGCGTGGCCCTGCCCTTGCCCCTGCCAGGCTGGGGCAGGGGGACAGGACAGAGCCTGCCCAGGGCAGGGGACAGGCAACGCTGTCGGGAGGTAACGCGCAGCATGGAGCAGCGGGAGCAGAGTGACTCCGCCGTGGGCAGCTCATTGAGGGTGTGTTTTTCCCCTCCGGTAGAGCTACGACAGCTTGGGGCTGCAGCACACGAACGCTGTCGCGGCAGCCTGCGGAGCTCACCCCCTGCCCGGGGAGCTGCCCCCTCTGCCCGGGGAGCTCACCCCCCTGCTCAGGGAGCTGCCCCCTGCCCGGGGCGGCGGGACTGGGCTCGGCCTCCCTCTGGCAGAGCAGCCGGAGCCGGCCCCGCTCCGGGCTCCAGCAGTGGCGTTCCCGGCCAGGCCGGGTTATCCCAGTGGCCGCGGCAGACGTTCTGTCCTGCCTCTGTAGCTGTCAAATGGCCACCAGGAAGTATCGCTGCTCGCTGCCCTCCCTCCGGCGCTGGGGTGGACGTTTCCCTGCCGAGCAATCCAAGCCCCGGGGCACATTCCTGTAGAGTTGGTAATAAGGTGGGGACATGTTGTGCCGGGCTCCGAAATGCTCGCAGGGGAAAGCTACAGCGTTTATTTAGTATGTATTTCCTGTAACAAGCAAAAGGAAATTGTGCAGAGGGTGTGAGATGAGTAGTGGAAACTCACAGAGAGAGATGCTGAGCGTCAGCCCGTCAGCCGCTCCGCCCCAAAAGGAACTCCACGTCCTTTCGAAGACCTGTCCCGGCACTGGAGAACGCATCCTGGTGACCGGGACCGGCAGGGATCAGGCTCACCTGTGTGCTGGTCCTGCACGCTGCGTGCACTGCACAACTTTGAGCCTGGTGGCAGCGGCTGGTGCGTTCACAAGCTCTGTCTTGTCCTCGCTCACTGCTCTTGTCACCGAACAGGGAAGTCAACAGCGCACGCAGCGGCTGGTTCTTTCACAAGCTCTGTGTTGGTTTGTCTTGTCCTCGCTCACTGGAGAGCAGCAAGGAGGCACTGGCCAGCATGGATGTGGTCAGGTCCCAGCTCGGGGCAGCCAGAGGTGTCCTGACTCCAGTGGGAGTGCTTAAATCAGAAAGCAAAGTTTGTGCCACTGCTAGAGCTTCCACCCATCAGGTGTCTCTGTCTTTCACCACTGAACTTGGTGTGATGTTGTTTGGTTCTCTGGGTTTTATGAAAGATCTTTTTCACTGAACTTCGGTGATGTGCGTGTGTCCCATCAGCGGCAGAGCTGACACAGGGCTGAGTAGAGGAAGGATGAAGATTTGATGAGAGTTCCTCCCCAGGCCAAAATCTCCTGGGCTTTCATTTCCTCTAAGAACTTGTCTGCGGCAGGACAGCAAGCTTTGTTTGGCCGTTGCTACAGCCTTTGCAAGTGCTCCCCTTCCCTCATCACCAGACATCCTCACTGGCTGCTCTTCCCCAAGGCACGGACTGGCTGCCAGCCAACCTCATTAGCATGCTTTTGTTTTATTTTTAATTTAAGCTCCTAGAAGCAGTCTTACAGGCATAACTGGGGCTCTGTCTGGTCCATGAAGGGTCACGCTCCTTGGTCCATCTTTACAGTGGCTTACGGGGAAGGGGGAGGGAGGACTGATGGTGGCAGAGGGAAGGAGACTGCTGCAGCCTCCATCCCACCACAGACCAGCAGCACCACTGCAGGAGCTCATCTCACCCTGAAGATCACCCTGGCATGGCCTGACAGAGCCAGAGCCTGGCTGTTCCCTGGTCCCCTGCTCCACACAGCCAGCCCCCCGTGCAGCCCACCCTGACGAGGTAGGGCAGGGTAGAGCAGGGTCTCTCACCGCGCACAGTATTGTTGCTGCTGGGCTCCCTCGCACTGCGCGAGTTTGGGTCCTGCTCAGCTCAGGTGGCTTCTGAGTCCCTTGGACACCCCACGCTGTTGCTGTGAGGTTCTTCCCCAGAAGGGTGACCCCACAGCAGCTCAGGGTGTGGCCAGCTGTGGCACCAGCTGTGGCGTCCCTGCACCTCTTGGTGTTTTGGAGCTTCCCCGGAGGAGGGCCCGGAGCAGCAGGACATACTGGTTTGCGCAGCACTTGCAGGACGCCCTGCCAGGCCGGGGGCTCGGCTGGGGCTCCTGGTGGCTGCCATGCACCGGGTGCACATCCTACCACTGCTCAGCCGGGGCACCATGCTGAAGTGCACGCCAGGTCCTTCCCTCTATAATGGCTCTGGGAAAGGCTGTCCGCACTCTCTGGGGAAGAGCCAGGGAAGAGCTGACCCAGGCGCAGAAGCCTAGATCAGTGCTGGGGCTTTGTCTGCCCCTGACTGGGGACATCCAGACACCAGCATGGACAGAGGATGGGTTCTGGCACCGCACCGGCTGCCCTGATCCTGCACAGCCCATCACCTTGAGATGGCTGAGGTCAGGCAAGCCAAAAGTCAGCGTCTTGGCAGAGAAGCGTTGCTTCTGTCCACCTTGTCCTCTCTGCCAGTGCCCCATATTCCTGGCTGACGAGGAGGTTGCTGTGTCCCGGCTCAGAGCCAGGGCTCACCAGCCCAACAGCAAAAGCATGACTTGAAGATGTCCCAGGGTCTGTGCCTGCTCCTGGCTCTCGGAAGAGTTTGGCTGGTGCCCTCAGCTGGTGTAGCCCAGGGGACACAACCCTCAACCTGTCCCTGGGGGCTATGTCAAGACATGACACCACACCATGGGGGCCTCTGGTGCTCCTTGCAGCATGGACGTGGCCAAGGTGTACTATGGGCTGTTTGCCGTAGATGGCATTCCATGACAAGAGACAGGAGAGGCAGCCTTCCCAGGGGAGCACCAATGTGGACTGGCCTCTTCTGCTTCCACTTGGGCCCACATTGCTCTTCAGCAGCCTTGTTGCAGGCTCAGGCACCTTTTTGTGCTGGTGATGGGCTTTGTGTCTCTGTTCCTATGTGTTTCACACTGAATCCAGGCACCAGACTCAGTGTTTCAGTTCTTGTAGGTGCGTGCAGCTGTGAGGTTAGTGCAGGACATGGTACAGGTGCTCCAAGCTCATACCTGCACTGTGTACAGGTGTAAGAGCAGTGTCTGCATGGAGGGGAAGTTAACCATCACCATGGGAGCTCCAACTTGGGATTTATGGCTTAGCTGGGATCACATGTGCAGCTTTGCTTGTCACTGTTGTCTCCCTGAGCACCCCACCAATTTCCATCACTGCGATGAGTGCTCTTCAGGCTGCCACAAATAACAGTGGTTATGATGTGAAGGTGGAAAGGCCAGGTGGATGGCCACCTGCCATGCTGTGGTGTATCAGTGTCCACTGAAGGTCCCTGAGGTAAAAGGAGACTTGGGATGGCTGGATTCCTGGGTCTGTTTAGCCCTGACACAAGTGTGAAGGAGTGGCTGTGAGGGAATGAGTCTGTCCATGGGATATGCTACTTTTCTGGCACTTCCTTTCCTCGAAGTTATTAAGTGAAAGCTCTTCTGGCTTCTGCCATTCATCTGTTTGGAAGAAGAATGCTCAAATACTCTCTAATCCCAGAACTAACCAGGGACACAGAATGGATTCTTATTCTGTTTTTAGAGGAAAATCCCAACTTTGTCCTCTTTCAGGATCATCATCAGAGATACTTTGAGGAAACAGCTTTAAGGACTTTCCAGATCTTTGCTGTGGTTAATTGCCTTTCCCCTACAGCTTATTTTATTTCTCATTTCCTTTGAGCTGATGTCATGCATTTCCTCTTCTCTAGTGACTCTGCAGTCATGCTGCAGTTGCTCCCATTCTGGTGTCCTGTTCTTGAGAGCTGCCTGCGTGGAGACCTTCCAGCCCCAGGTCAGAGAAAGTAACACTTGGAAGAAGACCAAGCACCCTCAGTAAAACACCCATTGCTGCTCTACTAAAGCTGAAGATAGACATATTGTGCTGAATCCTTTCAACTGTGGTAAGCAGAAAATATACTTTGTTGGTACTCTTCCTCTTGGAATATACTCTTGCTGATAGCATAGCTTGTGTTAGCATGGTCTTTGCACATTGCAGCCATGAGCCAGTAAAGCCTTATTATGAGAGCATGGCCCACGGGAGTCGGTGTAGGCTGTGAGCAGAGTCCGCAGCTGCCCTGGCCACGCTCTGCTGCACAACTGGCTACTTCCACCTCTATTTCTGCATACAATGGAGTTGATGATATAAACCTCTTGGAATTATCAGCTGGTGTACTAGTGTACAAGGTAATGGCTTGAGCTAGAGTTGCCAGGGATTTTGGTAATGCAGCGCAACCTGCTGCTGCAGAGAACAGGACCCACACCCGCCTGTTCTCCCTTCTGCTGGCACAAAGGGGAACTACTTCAACAGGGGAGGCTCAGTGAGGTCCTGCATATGGTACTCCAGAGTTTAGGGCTTAAGACATCTCACAAGTATATGGGAGATGTGAGTTTGAGTTCCTTGGGCTGATGAAGGAAGTGGGTATTGAGTAAATTTAGCGGGGAATGGTGCTATGCTCTTTTCTAGCTGTATTTGGTAGCATATCTGCTTGACAAGTGAGAAGGGAAAAACAACTCCCTTGTGATTCCCTGAGGACCTTGGCATTGGCACTGCACAGCCTACTAATGCAAAGACAGATGAGCTCTGCCAAGTGCTGCTGGGGCCAGGAGACGGCACTGCCGTCCCACAGGCCACCTTTGCCAGAGATTCCTAGCAGACGTAACAACGTAGAGCACATCCTTGCATTCATCTCTCCATGAAAGCGCAGCCCCTTAGCTCAAACCCATCTTCTGCGCAGGGCTTTGCAGTGGAGGGAGAGGTACAGGTTCACTCTCCCTTCCGCTCCATCTGCTAAATCTGGCAGCTGATGGGTAGACCGGGAGACCCCACCAGTAAAGTTCATCAGAGCTCCTGGGCAAAGTTTGGAGGCTGACATGCCCATGCATGGCACCAGAAAGGGAGGGGTAGATGGACAGTGCCCCGAGGCATGGCCTGAAGGGATTTTCTGAATAACAGTTGTGGCTATGTATTGGATGTGGGCACTTATCTCTTCATGAATTCTGCTAGTGGGATGTATCATCTTTTTTCTTTTTTTCCCCCCACTCTTGGTATATTCAAGTCTGGTGCTACAGTCATAGAGCACCTTTCGTTGCAAAGATTCCAGCTCCAAGCACCAGAACTATTTGCTGAAGTTGGCAGACAGTCAGAACAGTGGGTTTACCATGCAGATTTGAGAAAAAAAATTAAGTTTTCTAACGATCTTAGGTAATTAGGACATCTTTCTTTTTCTTATTCTAACATCAGAATAGTGTATCAAACACAAAGCTTCCCACTAGTTTCTCTTGCCCCCACACAGTCTCACCCTTCCCCGAATGTCTGTATCTGCTACGTGCCCTCTGGAGCTGAGAGGTGCAAACCCTTCCAACTGGTGTATGGCCTTCCAGCGATGGTCCCTCAGTGGGTGGGAGAGCTGGGCTTAGACACAGACATTTGTTGAAGTCCATGTTGTGACAATTAACACTTTTCATAAGTGGATGAGGGTGTGAAAACAGATCCATAAGATGCCCATGGCAGGGGGGCTGGAACTAGATGACCTTTAAGGTCCCTTCCAACCTGAACCATTCTGTGATTCTGTGACCAGCAGGACTTGCCTTGGGTCCTGCATGAGTCAAAGGTAGAACAGGGCACAGAGCATGGTCCCCTGCCTGCTCTGAGACCTCTGCGCAGGGCAGCAGGGAGTCACACGTTCCTCCTCAGGGATGTGCCAGACCTCTGCGGACAGACCCCGAGATGTCATAGCCCAGAGCATCCTCAGCTCCTGGCGACCACCGTCTGAATCAGCTCCTACCCTTTAGACATCAGTGGGTTCTCAGCAGGGTGGCAGACATCGAGGTGAAAGAGGACAGGTACATGTGTCAGCTGGCCAACTGCTAGTACTGCCACAGCTATTTGTTAATTCACATGGAACATGGCTGAAAGATTGAGTTTAAAGACACTCAAAGCCCAGTGCTGCCCACCACACAGCAGCCTGTGAAGGTCCAAGGGCAAGTTATGGATACCTGTAGTACTTAGGGGACCTATAAGGGGTAAGGAGGGACAGGACTGAGAAGATGACTATTGCCTTCCTCTCTTAACAACTGGAAAGAAGTACCAAGGGGTTTGCAGAGTTTTCTGAAGAAAGGGAGAACTTTCTTGAGCTAGAGCTGACTTCCCCATTTGCAGAGGAAAATTGCAAATGTGTAAATGAGGAACCAACAGCTCATGGGCACAAAGAGAGACTCAAGCCAGAGTTGACAGCTGGCAGAGCTGGTGCAAGCACATTTCAATGTGCAGCACCCATCATTCCCATCATATCTTGCACAAGAAGTTTACACTTTGTGACTGGTGGTACAGTTTACTCAGTCTCAAGGAAAACCACCATGTTCTGCAAATTAGGTTAAAAACCCAGCAAGTTTACCATCAGTGAGCAACCTAGTGTCCTTGCTGGCGGTTCGCAAGCTGCTTCGCCTGCATCAGTCACTTATCTTTCCATGAAGGAAGAGGGAGAGAAAAAAAAGCAGATCTGCAGGACTGTGTCATGGAGAGGTGAGTGCCTGCCCAGCATCAGACAGGGAGTTCTCACTAAAGCCAAGAACAGGCGTGTATGTCCTCTGGGTGGTAAAAGCAGCAGGTTAAAGTATACACGGGATTAGACCGAATCCATGTAAATCTGATACAAGAACACATACAGTATTGATGATGCAGGAATTTGATATGTCCAAACTGTAAGCAAGATTTGGAGAAACACTAACTGAGGTAGGGACTGGTAATATTAAAACATGAAGGCGTCTCTTTAAGGACAGTGTTTGTCAGCAGCCTCACCAATGACACAGGAAAGTACAGAATTGCCACTGCTGACACTTGTATTTGGTGCAGAAATGGGGGTGGGAAGGGAGCCAGATAGATTTGATGACAACTTGAATTCAAAATGATGGCATGATAGACAACAGACAGGATTTTAAGAGAAATAAACCGTAGTTAAAATCAACAATGTACCACAAAACATCACCCTTAAGGATTAGTGACTCGTCTTTTACATCATTCACTGAGTAATAAAATTGAGAACTCTGGTAGCCTACGAAGTGAATGTGAGATCCTATGGTGCCTGCAACTAAGAAAACAAATACAATCTCTACAAGTGTAAGAAGGAAAATGTCAGCAAACAACAAGTAGAGGCTGACTCTGGAAATGGCACTAGTGAGACATTTTTCCCAGATACTGTTTCACTTCTGGAATTTCTAGGTAAAAGCAAAAGTAGGCAAGTTAGAAAGCATTAGGAACCACAGAGGGGAAAAAGAGACCCAGAAAACCTGTTTGCTTATAGTAAAAGATTAAGAAGCTTTAGATGAGGCAGTGTGGAGTAACAGATGATTTTATCTAAGAACCCTCATACGGAAAAGTCTTTTGAGATTAGAGATTAGTGATCTCAGATCCGCACTGCAGCAAACAATGCTGGCTGAACACACAAAGGCTAGTATGGTGTGGAAATGGTATTGAAGAGAGGACCAAGTGGTCAAGGGAGGTGTCTGTGGCTGGAGCCAAGGCATGGAGCAGAACTCCTGTGGTCACAGACAGCTGAAAATGAAAGGTGGGGTTTGGCTTAGCAATGGCACCATACCAATCAGCTTGTTTTATGCTTTGTATTTTTAGATAAGAAGAAAAGCTACGGCAGGAAGGTCTGTTTCAGACGTGCTCACTCAGCACCACGATGTCTGGAGTGGATAAAGGTGGTGCTGAAGGTAGTGCTGATTCATGCCAGATAGACTCCGACTTTCGCTACAACCTTTTCACTGTTTTCTACAGCATCATTTTCATTCTGGGCTTTGTTGCCAACTGCTATGTGCTCTGGATTTTCAGCCGTATTTACCCCACCAAGAAACTCAATGAAATCAAGATATTTATGGTGAATCTGACAGTAGCTGACCTGCTCTTCTTGGTTACAATGCCAATGTGGATTGTTTACTATCACCACCAGGGAGACTGGATCATGCCTGAGTTCCTCTGTAATGTGGCTGGCTGTTTATTTTTCGTTAACACCTACTCTTCCGTTGCCTTTCTGACGGTCATCACATACAACCGTTACCAAGCTGTGACTAATCCCATTAAAGCCGCTCAGTTTACCACACAGAGAAGGGGTATCTACTTATCAGCAGCTATCTGGATCATAATAGTGGGCAGCTCTTTGTATTACCTTTTTGACAATAACACTAATCAAGAGGAGATCAATTCAAAGAATTTCACACGGTGCTTTGAGCGCTATGACTCTTCTAGCGGCGTTTCAGCTGTTCTCGCCATTCATGTCATCATCTGTATCCTCTTCTATATAATTTTCATTTTTATACTAGGCTGGAACATCATCATAATCAGGACCCTGTTCTCCAAATCAGCACAGCCACGGAAGAGTGCTCATGTTAAGCAAAGGGCGCTCTGGATGGTTTGCACGGTGCTGGCTGTGTTCATCTTAAGCTTTGTACCTCATCACATAGTGCACTTGCCCTGGACCCTGACTGTTCTGGAGTTCTGGAAGAAGGAAAATTGTCAGTTGCGCCAACAACTCAATGATGCTCACCAGGTGACTTTGTGCCTCTTGAGTACGAACTGTGTGTTGGACCCAATCATCTACTGCTTTCTCACCAAGAAGTTCCAGAAGCATCTTTCCGAAAACCTGAAAAGCATGAAAGGGAGTCGCAAGTGCTCCAGACAAACCACAGACACAGTGATTGAGGGCACCATTCACCAAGAGGATGCCATCAGAATCTAGGTCAGCCCTGTTCTGATTACAGACCGAGATGTGTGAATTAGTCACTCATCTTTTCTCACGAAGAGGCACTGAGGGACACGAGAGGACCAGGATATTACATTTCCTTTTTCCCATTAGACAGAAGAATGAACGCTCATTTTTTCTATCACATGCAACTCCAGAACTGGAACCTGTAATAATCTGGCAGAAAAGCACTTTCTGTCTGGGCTCATGTTCTCAGGGGCACTGAGAACAGCTCAGATGATCTGCTTTTACATGAAAGAAATGTGTCATTGAGTCTCTGTCGTGAGCAGCTAGAAGCTAAATGCACTGAAGTTATGCACTGTGTCAGCCCAGATAGCACCATCCCTGGTCCTCTGCCTGCCCAGCTCCCATGAAGATTCCAGTATCAGAGCTGCAAGAGACTTCTAAAAGACCTGGAAGAACAGAGTTGCTAGCATCATCAAATGACTTTTCAAAGAAGCTTGCGTGGTTCTGTGAAGACAGTCTGATCTGAAGAAGCTCTTGCGTGGCTAGAAGGGATGTAGTCCAAGGAGTTCCTCAAATGCCATCAGAGATCTGCACCTCTGATCCCATCTTACCTACTCACACGGTCTGCTGGGGCCCATACTTGACAGATGTCTGGGAGTAGCTATTACAAACTTTTGCCTTTGCTCCCAGCTCCTGAATCAGTCAAGTAATTGGACTAATAGGCAAGAAGATAAATTGGCAGTGCCTCAGCCCCCATCCCCAGATCAGCACTATGTCCAAAGGGGACTATTGTCTGACCTGCCGCCTTCTATGATAGCAGAACTGGCAAACCAGTGGCCTCCTGCACTCAGCTGAGTAATTTTTGGCTGACTGCATGTGTCTGTGGAAATCCAATCTCACTTTGGAGGCTCCAGTAACAGAAGGTTATAGTCAGCATGGGCATTACGATAATAAGAAGAAAAGCTTAACGTGCTTCAGTATCTTTGTTCTTATTTATTTAAATTAGGCTTGTAGCAAGCAACTGTAGATTATTCCTTCCCCCAGCCCTTCTATTTCTGCTACCAAGAAATTAAGCTGACTAGTTCTTGATATCCAACCACAGGTGAAGTGTTAGATCAGGTCATGGCCACTTTCTGAGTAAACCAGTGCTGCACAGTGACACAGGAGACTTGATAGATATCTAATTCATGCACTCTGACAAGACTGGAGACTCCTCGCTCAGGGCTGGCTGCTGTCGGTTGGGGCCCAGGGCAAAGTGTTTTTCCAGGGTGCTGAGATCTGTTACACATCATGAGACACTTGAGGTTCCTTTTCTGACACAAATTGCTCAATCCAGCACAGGAAATTGGGCAGGGAAGGGAAGAGTTTTCACAACAGTTTTTGGTTCCCTAAACTACATAGAAGAGTCTGGTTGATGACAAGAAAAGTATATTTGACCTGTGACACTGATTATTCATACGGAAGATAGCAGGCTTCCTACACCCACCAGAGAATATGAAAGATAAGCTCAAGTCTTTCCAAAGATAGGACCAATGTTTGTATCAGACTTTGCTTATATTCAGTGGAGATATGGGTCCTTCAGATGTATCTCCTGAAGATCCTCAGGCAGCTTTTATGCTTACTTGTGTGAATGCTCAAAAGAACTAAGATGTTTCTTTTTCTAATGCTGTCTGTCAGGGCCAGCCATGCGCTGCAGGACCAGCACCAGGCGAAGAGCCTGATCACAACGTGAATGCATCTCCCTCCTGGCCCTGGACTCTGCTCCAGTAATGGTCACCCATAAAGAACACCTCTGGCACCTCTTAGCAGAGATAATTCCCTGACTATGTCACTGCCTCGATCAAAGCTTTGCGCTGAATCTGCAGTCATCCAAGCCACAGCACACAGCAAGGGGGGTAATTTCTCTAATTTAAAAGCCTAAATCTCGCTTGCTGGAGGAATCTGCCTTTGTGTTTCTGCCCTTCCAGACGGCAGGTTCTGGCTGAGGAGCACTTACAGCTGGCGTGGAGCTTTCCTCTTTTCCCCTTGCCACCCAATGTCACAGCGGAGCTCTCTTGCTTCACAGCCCTAAGCACTGAACAGATGGAATTTGGTAACTCTTAAGAGGAAATGGAAAGGGATTTTACGTGGAGATCTGGTAAATGCGTGATCTTCTATTGATTTGAGAGTTTACAGTATATGCTACTTACTGTGCGTCAATCACATGCTTTACTCCACAGAAAACAGCTGTAAGGCCAGTGTGGGCTCACAGAACAGATGAAAACTTGCATTTAAGGAAAAGGCTGAGTGGAGGAAAAAGCCCTGAGGACACTTCAGGAGGATATGCTGCAGTAATTACGTCAGTAACAACGCGTTTCTAAAAACCAGTCTGAGCTTCTACTTCTGTTCCTGGAATTACTTTCTTGGATTACCACAATGTTGCATTACTCTGCTTTAGTTTGCAATAAAATGGATCCTCAAAAGTTCCTTTAAATAAAACCGTGTTCCCCAAGTGTTTTGCCCTGTAACTTCTCCCCCTTTCTCATCTTTCTGTATTTATATTCAAGGGAAAAGCCTAGGTACCACGCCGACACAGCCTGATTTTGGTGTTACTTTTTTAAAAATGACCATATGAACTCTCGGGAGATGTGAAATTAAAGGCTCAGTAAGTTTTGACTTGCTAAAAGGGAAGGGGAAAGAACTAATTTTTGACAGGAAACGACTTCTGAAAGACCCGCTGGAACCCTCCAAAACCCCCGATCGCGGACCTGCGCACACGGGGATTTCCGATGGACACGGCTCCGGCCGCTGTAAATAACCGCCACCCAGGGCCTGCAGCGGGCCGCCGGCGAGCCCGAGCCTGGGTGTCCGGCAGCGGCGGTGACCGCGGGCCGAGGTGGGGCCGCTGCAGCCCCGTCCACTCGCTCTCACACATCGGGGCTAGCTACCCGTCTCCACGCGGTCGCGCTCGGCTCTGCCAGGGCGGGCTGCGGCCGCCATCCCACCGCGGACTGAACGGCCTTCAGGCCGGCGGCGTCACTTCCGCCGCCGAGCGCGCCGCTTNCCGCCGCTGCCATGTCCGCTGCGGGACGCGTTCCCGGGCCCGGCTCCGGAGCCGCCTCTCGGTAAGAGCCGGCTGAGGGAGGCCCGGCTGCGCGGCGCGGCCTCCCCTGCCCCGAGCGCGCTTCTTCCCTCCACGCTTCTTCCCTCCACGCAGTAGCCGCCGGCGCCGCTACCCCGCCTCGGGCCGGGCCGGGGCCCAGCGGGCCCGCAGGCGGAGGCGGCGGGGACGAGGCGTGTGTGAAGCGTGTGCTTCCGTCCCCCGAAGACGGGCCCGAGGAGGGGCTGCAGGCGGCGGCCGGGGCAGGAGCGGTGGAGCCGGGCTAGACCCCAGGGCTCCCTGCCCCGGGGACCACCGGCCCAGCAGCGCGGCGGGGGCCCGGCCCGGCGTTCCCAGCGATCCCGGTGCCTCAGCCGCTGCTGGCGGTGCTTGGAAGAGCTGGGAAGCAGCCAAAAGGTGCAGAACGATACTAACCGACTTCTTTAGCTTAGCTGAGGTAATGAGAAGTGGCATGAGGGGGATGACCGGGTAAAAGGACTCTCTGGGTGGTTGGGGACGTACCCAGGGCTTGGGGGGCCGGTCACAGGGCCAGCAACCGTAGGTAGCCTCGGCGCAGGGCAGCCCTGCTCAGGCTGTGCTGGCTTCGCGAGGAGGCAGTTAAACATATCTGCACTTCATAGTGGTTGGATGGGTTTAGTCGCTCACGCTGGAGTGGACGGGTCCAAGAGGATGTGCTTGGGCTTGGCAGGGCCGCGATCAGTTGGGCTTCACAAGCTGTATTGGACCCAGATCAGCTCTGCTGGACGTTCCTGGTTCTGGAATGCTGCACAGAGCTTTATGTGGAGCCAGCTCAAGCACAGCGTGCCTTATTAGTTTGGTTTCTGCACTGCATGGTGTGACTAAATTGTTTCCAGACTAGAGCTAGTCCTTGATGCAACATAGCTGTAGTAATTCAGATGGAGCATCGTACAAATAAGTCTTGGTGGACTTTGCTTTCAGTATGGGGGTAATTCTGCTTCAGCTTCTGTGATGCACTTAATCTGTAGGGTAGTACATACTGGTACTTAAGTCAACTGGTAATTAAAAGTAAAACATACTGATTAAGATAAGATTTATATTATTATCATTATCTGCCTCTATTTGGTTTCCTTCAATTTTGCCTGTTGAAGATTGTCTTAGCTTCCTGATGCTGAATAAGATAGGTTTTGTTAAGAATCATGGCAATTCACGTGCTGTTCACATAATAAACTACTCTTAAAAATGCATGAAGATAGTGGCTTCCTCAACCTGCAAAACCACTGACCTATCAGACTTTACCTATCATGTTCTGGGTTTTTTCATATCACATCATGGTGCGATGCTTCTTACTTGTGTTCTGCAATCCAGTTTTTGCCACTCAAACAGTGATATGCAGGTACATTCTCACCGCTCTGTCTAAAGGGTAGCTGAGGTGAAGGTGTTGCAGTTTCCAAGCCGTTAGAATTACTGCACGTTGTCTTTCTGCAGCTTGCCTCCTGCTCAGCTTTTCCATGCAACCTCAGCAGCAGTTGTGGCGCCTTGGGAACTGTGTATTGTTGGATTGTGTGACAAATTTGATTGAAAAACTGCCACTTCCTCATCACTTATGTATGCCATAGCTGTAATAATTCTTGAATAATCAGTGACTTTGGCAGGTTTTATAGCTTCTCAAAACTTTGCCCTGTAAATACCCAGATGTTGAATGAGTTTTGAATTCAGTATGTCAGAGTACACTTTATTACCATATTTTGTGTTCATGGGTTGGAATACCTCTGCAGCAGATTAATGTATGATTTCCTAGCATTCTTGTAACAAAGGGTGATTATATATGACTAAAGGTAAAACGGGACAAAATATACTAAAATATTTTAATTGAATGAAAAACCTAGCAAATAGTGTGTTCCTGTGTGCAAGAAATGTTATGCATAAAGATTCGAGGCCAAAAGCAGATAATATGTCATTGTAGACATGAGTAAGTCAGTGCCTCTGTTCTTAGTTATCAGAAGTAGGATTTTATATTTCCCATTCCTGCAAGTAGTCAGTGCTCTTTTTTTTTTGCTGAAAGGTGCTCCTAGAAAATGGGTGTTTGTTAAAACGTGTAATGGGTCTGCAAAACCCTGTGATCGAAGAAGGAGCTGTCGGGATGGAAATGTACAGGAAGCCTTTGAGGCCTTAAATGGAACCATGTCAGGATTTAACGACTGGCATTTTCTGTATAGTCTCGCAGCCCGCGGTGTCTACAGACAATGCACCTACAGACAGCATTGTCTCTTGCAGTGGCTCCTGAGTGTTTTTGTCACCTAAACTAAACCATGACCAGTGGCATGCACTGGTTAGTTGTAAGTTGAGGAAGGTCTTTTTCAGCTTTTTCTTGCTTTGTCTTATCCTTAATTTGTTCTCTTTCCTTCATCCTAATTTGTCTGGAAGTTTTTCCTTTGATTGGTTAAAGGGCAACAAACCAAGCACCTCCTCAGCAGTGGCCCCTCTCTAGCAGTGATTCAAGGCTAGTTCATGCGGATGCTATGACTGGAGGCACTCCTGTACCTGAGGGTGTAGCTTCAAATCCTTTCTTCCTTCTTGTAGCCACCTCTAGAGCTTCAGCAAAGGTGGTGCTGCCAAGGGGTCAACTCTCCTCCTAATGAGTTACCCAAGCCTGATGTCTAGGAGAGAGCTGTGGGCAGAAGATACAGCATGTTATGGCAGGCTCTTCAGTGTATGGTGTCACTTTGATCCACACCACACCAGTCACTGCTGTCTTGTCTTTTCCAGGTTGTCAGTGATCTATCCCATAACTGGGCAATATAACTAGGAAACAAGCTTTGTATTTAGATAAATCATTTAGTATTGTGATGAAGCTGATTGGGAACTTTTTCCATCTCTTAGATAAACTCTTGAGGTTAAAGGTATGGCTAGTCTGATTTCAGAGGTGATTGAACAGTTCTTCAGAAGAGGAGTCTCTCCTTAGTTGAGACCCAGGTACAGAGCTGTTCTCACATTCCAGAAGCTTCCTTCTGAGACTTGAAGTTTGTGTTGTTTGTGTTTGAATAATGACAGTCCTGTTTCTCTGACAGTCACCAACTGGAACACAACATAGAGTGTATGGCAGCTTTAAACCTTGGGTGATGGTTCATATTTCTATAAATATGGTACTATCATATGTAATTCTGTTTCGAAGATTTTACGGATCAGTTTCATACTAATGTCTTTTCTCTGTCAATTTTTTTGCCCTACTCTATTCGAGAGAGCTTAAGAAATTCTTCCTTAAATATGATTGATTTAAGATGATCAGGTAAGAAAAATGCGTATTCAGGGCCAGGATAATTTGAAAAAGCAGGTGATTAATTATTCTTTAGTTCAGAAAAGAAAAGTGGCAGCTCTTTTTAAAACCACGTGGAAGTATTCTGAAGTAGGCTTGATCACTGTTTTCCTATCAGAATTTCCCCCCGCTCCTTTTTTGGTAAAGGCATAGTTGTTCTCCTGTACCTGTCATAGAAAACAACCCCATGTGTTAAAGGCTTTGAAGGTTAACATAGAAGTTTGGTTCCATTTGCAATATGACTGATGTTTTGTTCAATACCTTTATAAGAGCTCTTGAAACTTCAGAAGCCATCGCCTTGAGTATTCTCTGTACTTTAAATCCCCATTTCCTGTCCATCCAGAACTTTTGGGGTCTAGGGAGGAGAGCTGGCCTTTCTAGAAGATAAAGGGACTCAAAGATAACAGGGGCTACTTTTTTTTCTTTGTTAGCTTGGCTGGTGTTCTGGAGAAGTATAAAGACATGCGAGGTTTAGGTCTTCTTTTTCTACTGTTTTGTTTTTTTTTTTTTCCTGTCCGGTAATGAGCTCTCATGCCAAGCCTGCTGCTATGTTGACCTTTCTGGATATGAGAAAAAAAAATTCTTATGGCTTAAAAAATAAAAAAAAGTTACAAAATTCTCACTCTTGCCTGACCTGAAGAAAGCCAAAAAGTTCCCATGAGTCAATGACGCCACTGCTATCAGCATTTTAAAATAAGATAGCACAAGTAGTTTGACAATTCTGTGAATTATAATCTGTGTAGTAGCTTTCCAGGACCTACAAAATTTAACTTTGTGCTGGAGAAAAAACAGCACTAAGTTCTTGAGTAAGTTTCTCTAATCTCTGCTTGAAGTGACTGTTTTTGTGGATGCCCTTACTATAAATATATATATATATACACACACACACACATATAATTGGTCTTTACTGGAAGTGTTAGTTCTCGCTGAACTACTACCAGAATCCAGTGTAAGTCATGCAGTGTCTTTTTCCAATGAGGGTAGTAAAAAGTGGAGTAGTTTAAGGGAGTTTTTGGCAGATTCCATGGGCTGGAATAGGCCTACGTCAAAGAAGACAGCCCTTTGGGGAATTCCTTGATGTTGACCAGTTTTGGAGCTAAAAGGCGTCAGAAAATACTGTGGACTGTTCTTTCTCAAAGGTTACCTGTTACATACAGTAAGCAAGAAGATACTAATTCCCTGGGCTCTCATTTAGCCTGAAGGCATGTGCCATCCTGCTGGTTCTGCAGTCGCTCGCCTGGGCCCCTAGCTGCCCCCGGGATGGGCACGCGGTCACCGGGACAGAGCCATGAGGGCTCCTGGAGCTGCGAAAATGAGTTGTGCCTGCGTTCCTTGCCCGTCCCAGTTGTCAAATAAAACTGATTGTAACTTAACAGAGTGTAAGGTTAAAGTGTCTTTGATTACAACTGCAGTAGTTTGCATAATGTGATTCACTTTGCAGCTGGTGTCAGCTAAAATTGAAATGCACAATATTATCACTTGCCACAACTCACCCAATTACAAATATCTTAGTAAAACAATGACCTGGTCATTCATCTGTGCACATTCATTTTGTGTTCTAGGTTTTCTGCAAACATCAGAAACTTCAGAACACACAGCACTATTTTTGCTAGGATTTATTTCTTGTCTGGTTAGGGATTAATTCTCGCTGACAAGGTCTGAAGAAGCTGTATTTGTAGCCATGAACGTATCTTCATGATCTTGTTTGTTTCCTCCTGGAAACAAGCAACACTTGCATATACCGGAAGGTTAGAGGACCTGGCTTATATGATGCCTGAAGCAGTGTAATTCATTCTCTTTTCTTTGTTTTTTAAATATTGACCAGAGAAAACCCCACAGACAGTGTAGAAAGGTGCAGAGACAAAGTTTGAGTCTCTTTGTGTGACCACAGTTGCGTGAACTGTGAAGTCTCATGCTTTTCTTTATCTCACCTCCTCTTCCCCCTTCCTCCTCGCCCCAAAAGCTGTAACTCTGGAAATGAAGTAAGTTTAAACAAAAAAAAAGAGTAAAGAAGAACAAACAAAAAAAAAACCCAAGACCCCCCTGACGGCTCTCCATCAACTCCTGTTGACTGTTTTTTTGCTCTTTGTGATACATGTAGTTGCTATTTGGCTGAATCTGGTAAAATAGCCTGACTGAGACCCCTGTGAACCAAAACCAATCTCAGACAAGGCTTCTTATGTTATTAAAAGGTCTAACCTTTCCCGCTGTGTTTCCTTTGTCCAGATCTTTGGTGTGTGTTGTCCTATTGCTTCAGGGCCTTCAAATGATTTTTCTCTGTATGGTAGCAGAAGTTGAAAATGCATTTGGTGACCCTCTGGTCTTGCTGCTTGTGAATGAACCCAGAGGCTCACTAATTGCAATAGTGAGTAGCCATCCACGTTGGGTTACTGAGTGCACTGCTTTTCTATGGTTAGAAGATGATTTGGAAGAATGTACAGAGCAAAAGCTGTCTTTCTCTATAGTAAATAAAAGGTTTCAAGTAGGACAGGTCCAAAGATTGAAAGCTTATGTCACCACAGTTTTGTTGACTAGAAGTATATTTTTGTTTTCTGGAGAAAGGAGTTGTTGATTGGAATGAGTCATTGTTTTCAGAAGTTAATATACTTGAGTACTCTTGAACTGAAAATATTTTGTATGGGCTAAATATAAAGTTATGTAATTACTAGACTGGCAGTTAGATAATTCAAATAAATAATGGCATGAAAGAGAAAAAAAGAAATTCAAATAGATGGGAGAACAACAACGGGAAGAGAAAGGAAGTATGAATCTGGTTTTTACTGTGAAAGTTTGTTGTCCTGGCTGCAATATCTTTTGAGGGTTGTGTAGAAACTGTACTATTTTTGAGCATTTGAATGTGGCTTTTTTACTTATTGTCCTAGTCTGGAGCATAGGTAAGCTAGACGCACTGACAGTAAATAATGTAAGAGCCCCTTCTCTTTTTTGAAAAATAATGCATGACATACTCGTGATCAGCTCAGAGGGTTCTTAGGTTGCATGTGAGTTGGTCACTGGTAGTACGTGTTAATTTTGATTCATACTGAAGAGGACCTGAACTAACATGAAAGAAAAAGAGAATTTGGAGAAAGAGAACCTCTAGGATAGATTTGGAAAAAAAGTCATCATGCTTTTCTTTGTGAAAATTGTACCTAGCAGAGGAGATGATGCTTCCATTTGTGAAATGTTAATTCTTGTTTGAAGCTGACCTCCCAAGGGCAGAGAGGGAAAAGGATCCTGCCGGTGACCTGTAGGAAGAAGTGAATCTTTTACCTTCTAAGTCTGCATTTGTTTGATACATGTTGATAGCACTGTAATGCTAATTGTAAGTTTTGGGGTTGTTGAATTACAAACGGAGTGTGTTCTTTCTTTTTTGGGTGACTTGTGACACAATAGTATTAGCTAGTTGTAGATACTGTAATCATGTCAATTATCGTATCAATGTCATTAGAGATGTTCTTTTGATGGTGATTATGGGGAACAAACCTCACGGTTATGCTACCTGTGCTGTAACAAGCGCCTCTGAGATACGGTGGAAGGAGACTCCCTGGGATGCGGTAGTGCCGGGGTACCAGCTGTACAGAAGCGGTGGGGTAGGGTATATAGTGGGACACGGGCACTGGGCATGAAGGATTTTTGTAAAGGGTAATAGCATTGCAAATACAGGAAAAGAGGAGCACTGTTGGGTCTGTATGGGTGGAAATCCTAGACCTTAGATATACTACTAGGATTATACTGGCAACCCCTGGATCAGGGCAGTGATAGTGTTCAGGAGCTAGAAGGTAATATCGGAGAAGCTGCAAGTTTGGGAGAGTTATAGTGGGAGATTTCAACTACTGGACAGAGACCAGGTCTGTGCCTCATTGGGAGGCGAGGCAGAGAGAACTCTCTTCTAATACAATAAATGACTGCCTTCTATAACAACCAAGTTTAAACTGACAAGAGAAGCTGCTTTTTGAAGTGTTGTGGTATATAGGACCTACTTTAAGCTAGTAGTGGGACAGCTTATAGCAACCACAGCACAATTAAATATAACTGGGTAGAAGGGGACAGCAGACAAAATAAATCCAGCACATGGATATTAAATGTCAAGAAATTAAAACACACAAAAATTAATCAAGTCGTTTAAAAATCCCCCAAACCATAAAACGATCTGCCCAACAGCAGCCTACAGGGACCTGCTGTTAGAGATTGTTTAAAAAATACTGTGTCAGAAGCCAAGATATACCATTTGAAAGTGAACAAAATGGTCCCCCCTCAAAAAATCTCTGTGTGGCTCAATGGAAAAGCTAAAAAGCCATCATGGGGAAAAGATGAACGCTTAATGGAAAGCATGCCGAGTGAGAACAGGAAAATCTGTAGCATGGCAGGTGAAATGTAAAAGGAGAATTTAAAAAGGGTGAAAAGGGAGTTGAAGAGCAGCTTGCACAGGAGGCTCAAACCAGTAGAAATACATTCTCCAGATCCATCAAGAACAGGAATCCCGGTAGTGATCGTGTGGGACTGTTCGGTGACCAAGGGTGGTGGAATGGGCATCTGGGGATAGTAAGGCATAACAGCCAAGCTCAGTGAATTCCTTGTTGTCACTCTTACTGCTAAAGATGGGCTCTCGAGGATATCCTGGGAACACCATACAGGTGACAGATTTCCAGCAGCAATAAGATGATTGTTATAAAGGACAAAATCACTGCTTACTGGAAAGTACAGTCCATTGGAAAAGAGTCAGCATGGCTTCTGTAAAGGGAAATTCCACGTTGTTAACGTACTGGAGTTCTGCAAGTGTAGGGATAGACAGAAGCAACAGGTATAATCAACTTTTCAGAAAACATTTGACGAAGTTGTATTAAAGAAGCTAAGTTTCCCCAGGCTTGGAGGAGAGGTTGTCTATCAGTGGAAAGCTTGTGAAAGCATACATTTGAACTGCAAGGGACCTCAGAAGGTGGCCTCCTTCAGACTCCTGCTCACAGGAGGTAGGTTGTTCAGGGTCTTGTCCACAGGGGTTTTGAAAATGTGCAAGAGTGGACATTTCATCACCCCTTTGGGTCACTCTTGCAGTGCAGAAGACTCACAAGGTGAGAAGATTTTTCCTTATGTCAAGCTGGGATTTTCCTTCTTGCAATTTGTGACACTTAACCTCTTTCTCTAGGCCCTTGATATGAATCTGGCTGTGTCTTTTCTATGATATCTTTTTAGCCTAGCTTGAGACATGCCTTCATTGCTGCCAGGACTCACAGCTGACTCATGTTGAACTTGTCCACTAGGATCTCCAGTTTCTTTCCTGCAGAACTGTGACCTCACAGTTTGTTCCCAGCCTGTCCCATTGCATGGGGTTACTCCATCCCTAGGGTGGCACCTAGCTCTTGCCCTTCTTGAACTTCACGAGGTTCCTGCCGGTCCAGTCTTCCAGCACATCACAGTCCCTCTGAATCACAGTTCTGCTTTTCAGGGTTTTGGACCGCACCTCCCTAGTTTGGTCTTATCCACAGATTTTTTTTGAAGGGGTGTTATGTGCTATTGCACTGGTCATGATGAAGATGTTAATATTGTGTCCACTTGTAGGTGGACTTTTTGTTACCAGCCACTAGTTAGATTGCAGACGTGTAGTCACAGTCCTTTGAACCTGGCAGTCCAGACAGTTTTTCATCCGCCATGTAGTGTGTCCATAGTTTGTACCTGCCCAGTGTGGCTGCAAGGATGCTGAAGGACTCTGCATTACTAAAAAGACATGCAGAATATTTACAGCTCTCTTATTCCACAGAGCAAATAATTTCATCAGAAAAGGCAGTCAGGTTGGCCAGGCACCATTTGCCTTCGGTGGATTCATGCTTCTTGTTCCCAATCGCTTTCTTGTCCTTCATGTGCATGTGAATGGTCTCTGGGGATTTGCTCCACAGTGCCCTGAGGCACTGCAGGGAGACGGGCAAGTCTGACTGGCCTTTATCTCCCTTATTGCCTGTCTTGAAGGTGACATTTGCCCTTTTGCAGTCATCAGTCACCTCCCGGCTTGATATGACCTTTCAAAAATGATAGAGAGAAGCTCCTTTTCCATCCTATTTGGTCTTATGGAGCTGTGTATGTCCAGTTCTCTTAAGGTGGTCTCCAGCTTCATCTTTCTGTACCATTGTTAGTGTCTGGGAGCAGCTGGGACATGCTGGTCCCTAAGGGAAGGGACGCTAAGTGTGGTACAAGGCAGGCAGTAGCAGTGGCCTCACGAGCAAGGGTACAGTCCCTCAGAGCAGGCTGGGTGATGGCAGGTATCTGGGTTAAGGCAAGAGTCCAGGTTGGCAGATGGATCCACGGTGAGGTCAAGTGGGGAAGTCAAGTCTGTAGCTCAGGTGGGTGCCAAAGATGAGAGCCACAGCTTAAAAGCAGCTCCTGAGGCAGGAAGTGGTGACCTTTGCTGAAGCCTTCAGTAGAGCTTTCTGGAAAAGCTGTCCCCATGGTCACCAGCTGTACTATCTTGGCTCTGATCCCAGGTAACCAAACCCCCAGGAGGAGGGATATCGGCTGGGGGCCCTGACAGGTGGCACTTTCTTCCTCCAAGCTCTGCCACAAGGCACAAGGACTTGGGAGGCCTGAGAGCAGACCTTGATGGTAAAGCCTGGCAAGGAAGACATCGAATACCACAGCCTTTCCTCTGTCCTTGGTTGGTTGATTGCCTGCCCTGCTCAGCATCCAGCCAGTGGTTTTCTTGGTCTTTTGCTGCCAGCGTGCTCACAGGAGCCCTAGAAGCCCTTCTTGTTGCCCTTTGCATCCCCCGCCAGATTTAAGCCAGCCAAGCTTCTGATCTCTGCATGCTTCATCAGTTCTGGTGAATTCCTCACATGTATCTGGTCTTTGCTTCCTTTTTGAGCTTTGTCAGAAGTTCAGTGTCCAGCTGAACTGTCCTCCTTCTGTATCTGCTCATTTTCCTGTAAGTTGGGATGCATTCTTGGGGGGAAGCTGTCCTTGAGGATCAGCCATCGATCCTGGGCTGCATTGCTCCTTCAGGCCCTCCTGTAGTACTGTACTTACCAGATCAGTCTCCTGAACAAACTGGAATATGGCTATTAATTTTGTTATGTGTCATCTTCATTTCTGGGATCTTGAACTCTTAGCATGTCGCATCACTACATAAAAAAAAAAAATTGTCTTTGATGCATTGAGAAACCTGACTTTTGTTTGCCCCACCACGTTGCTCTTACAGCAGATACTGGAGGGGATTAAAGTTCCTCCTGCAAACTGTGGTCTGCGATCACAGGGTTTCTTCAGCTGTTTAAAGATGGCTTCATTCACTTCTTGACAGAGGATCTGTAGTGAACATCCACCACGATATTCCACTTTTTTGACTACCTTTATTCTGTCTGTTGTTCCATAGCAGAGCTGGTTTGTCTGAGCATTTTTGTCATTGTCTTACGTGTGCCATCCCCTGCTTGGTGGGTCTGCCCTGACAAACTTACCTGAAAGCCCCCTAACTTGATTAGCAAGCGCAGGGAGCAGAGGACAGGGCTTAAGTGGTCACTTCAAAGGCTGGAGAAGAGACAGCACTGTAGTGCATTTAATGTTTGCACTTAAGCTGGTTTTGTACAGCATTTTTACCTTTGATCCAGAGAAGCAAATGACCAGTGAAATATCGAAGTTTACTGATATTACTGAACTTTTGAGTCATAAAAAGCCACACTAAAGGCAGAAGAATATTGCCAAGCTGAGTGATCAAAAAGGTGTCAGAAGAGCTTCACTGTAGATGAATTTATGAGAACTTAAGGTAATTAGCATAAGTATGGTTTAGATTGCTTTCCTTAAATTAAGAGTAATTCATCTAGGGAAAAGCAAGCTAAACCGTATCTACATATGGCTGAACTCGGAACAGGCGGTTACCGCTCCGGGAGGAGAACCTGAGGACAGTGACAGTCCGTTGAAATGATTGCTCAGTGTAAGCAGCAGCCAAACAAAAAGCCAACGATGTTGGCTGTCATTAGGAAGGGTGTTGAAAACAACAGAGACATCGTTTTACTGCTCTGTAGTAAAGCTGCGGTTGCAGCCACATCTCATATTCTACGTGCAGTTCTGGTTGCTGCGTCTCAAGAGGGGAGCAGTGATCACAGGGGATGGAGCCTTACGAAGAGAAGCTGAAGCCTGGGACTGATTTGGAGAGAGAATGTAATCAAGGTTCACAAAATCCTGAAGGCAGGGGACATTTTGAAAGAGGAGCTGCTCACCCAATCCTGCCGCACTAGGACCAAAGGCACTTGGAAACTCCTTGCTGAGAAATTGTTTATGCGTCAGGTCGGGAGCTGCTGACCGCAGCCGGTTCAGAGAGGCAGCGGGCAAATTGGTGGGAAGCCGATCCGTGAGTGGCTGCTGGAGGAGGAGGCAGGGATGTCCCCTCCGTGGTCCACGCAGGCGGCCGCTGGCGGGCCTGCAGGGTGGTGAGAGGGGCCAGGCTCCCAGTGCCTGCCACTGGTGGCTGCTGGTGGTGCTGGTGGAGCTGGCGGCGCGCTGAGAGAGACGGAGCGTTCGTCTGACCCACTGAGGTGTTTCTGTCCTCCCGCCTGCCCCTGCCAGCAGGACTGATTCTGTGCAAAGCAAATGGTGTAGTAAATATGCTTAACTGAAAGCAGTGGCTCTTACTGAGCAGCTGCGTGTTGATCACCATCATTTAAACTGTTTTTTTCACCAGTAAAAAATCTCAAATATCCAGTACTTTATTCTTTAATTTTTTCGAGCAGGTTACTCTAGCAACTGTTGTTGCTAAGACTCAAATAGCTCCAGATGTTCTCAGAACTGATTGCACCGTGATAAATACCATGGCTGCCTCTAATGCAAAATAACAAAAGAAATAAGTAAATTTACCATAGTCACAACCTTTTTAATAAAATTGTGGTGAAAGTTGAATACTGAAACAGTTTCTTTCTAATAGAACTGTAGATCAATTTCCTGGTAGCCCGTGGTGGTAGCTATATGACTTTTTATATGCATTGGTGAAATCTTTTATTGAAAATGAAGTTTAGAGCTGCATAATGTAAATAATTCCTTTTTTTGTGGTTAATATAATGCAGATTTGCTGTTTGACTGACAGAGGATTAAGAATTGCAGTCTTTTGTTCAGGAAATTTCCTAATCTATTTGAATATGTCTGAAGTGGCTTCTCAAAATTAAAGGCAGTGTGCTCTGCTGTTTGAAAGTTTATTTTAAAAAGCTTTTAAGACAAACAGTGTTTTTTTTTTTTTCCTCCGGAGCTGCAGCTCTAGAGTTTTGTCACCCGTTTATTGGTTACCTAAAACACAAAAACGTATGTGAGCCTCAAGATACGGGGTATCTTATAATTTGTGGTCTTCAGGGAAAAATCCGATAAGTCTCAGTGCAAGTTGAATGCTCATGACCAGAGGAAGTAGCCGACTTTTCTGCTTTTGTTACATTTATGTAAATTACTGTGCTTTGTTTTGTAACTAAAAGGTTAATAGCAGTTTTCTGTTCTTCTGCCATGTGAGCTGAGCATGTTACATCTAGAAGAAATTGCCGACTTGTTTCTGGGCTCAGTGGGAGTTGTTTTTCTCGGATGAAGTTGTTATTTCCAAATTTTCCTTCTGTGAAAACAGTTCTTTTCCCCATTAAAAATTTCCCTGCTGTGTTTCAAAATCAAATTTAACACAATTGCATAAGAACTGGAAAACCAAGCTGCGTGTGTGTCATTGTTCAAGCGAAGTGAACTGCAGACAGTCTTAACGTTGATAACGTTTCAAGGATTTAAAAATAATGTGAAAATTCCTATTAATGAAATAGGCATTGCTTCAGGTAAACCTATATTTGTATTACCACGTTTAATTTCAGTAATTTTCTTAGTTTATAAATGCTGCACCTTTTTTTTTTTTATTTTTCCATTTTAAGATTATGAAATTTTAATCAAACTGTGATTTTTCAATCACGGGGCTGTGTTTACAGGCTTGTCATGGACACTCGTACCTTCAAAAATAGGGCATACAATCTGCCTTCCCCGTAACTTTTGTAGTGTTTTATTCTGAGTCTTCCCTGGTTAACAAAGAAGGGAAGAGAGAGCACGGCTAGAGAGCGGTAAACAATCCCGCGGATATAACGGCAAAGGTTTATTCTTTGATATTCTTCATAGTATTTTGCAAATACCCGTGTGTGTATCTGGGGGTGTGTGGGTGTGTGCGTGGAGAGTGAGAAAAAGCAAAGAATAGCAGAGTATAAATCTTTGCCGTGAGATCCACTGGATTTGTTAAAGATACGAAATCATCAGCAGACTGGTGTGTAGCACAGCTTTCATTCATTAACTCTGTTCTGGTGGGCTTTTTTAAACGGCTGCTCTCTGCTGCTGAGAAAGGAAAATAGTAGAGAACTGTACTTACAAAAGGGGGGTATTTAACAAAACAAAGCTTGAGGTGTGGTGCCTTAAGGATGGATTTTAGAGGGAATTTTTAAGAATTGTTTTGGAGAGCAAGACTGTTGTCTGAGGAGTTGATTGTTGATAACCTTTGAAAGAAGGATTTGGGGGTATCGCAATTTGACGTTGGAAACCCGAGTTCCTTTTCCCTCTTACCCCATACGTATTTTCAAACACCGGAGTAATGCACCTATTCTCATCTGCTTGGCAGCCATGGGATGACTGGCAGATACTTCATGTGCAGCCTTAATATGATATTTATAAATTAACTTGTGAGCACCATGGGAAGGAGATCATTGGTTATGTTACTTGCAGGTCTACTTGTGAAAGCAAATGATTTGTCTTAAGTATTTCATTCTTTAGTGGAGGAGGAAGGCTGGATGGGCCCCTCCTCTTTTGCTCTTCTGTGCCTTTCTTCTCATGTCACTGGAGTTGTATTAGCATGTTAAATACTGTGATTCCCTTTTTTTAAAGTATCTTTAAAGTTTTTTGAGTTTATATTCAGACTCCCCAGATAGAACATTTTACACACCCAGGCATCTACTCACTCATTTTGTTTGCATCATTGTGATGCAGCTTCATGAAGAATTCCAATTATCTTGGTTTTGCCTGAAGGAAAGAAAAATGAAGCTTACTACACAAAATTGTTCAATTCCTGACAGCTCCTTAAGGGGCTGTTTTTTGACAGAGACCAAACTAGGAACTAGGCTGATGCTGTCATTTCCCGTGATCTTTAATCAAGCTGTTTAAAAACAAAATGGGAGATGCTTCAAAACTTTATAGAATGCCTGTTTTTGCCAAACCCTCATGAGAGATCCTGCAGGAGCAGGCAGCGAACTGGGTTTGCTTCCTCAGGATGCCAGTTTAGCTGTGTTGAATACCAAGTTGGAAATATTTCAGCAGCTTGGCTGATGAAATATTATCACAGTTGGATATGGGAATGCTGAGATATGGGGAAGGATAAAATTGTGAAGAAACTTCCCTCTGGAACAAGGAGGTTCATCGGGGAACCAAGTGCACGGGGGTCAGGGCAGTCCCAAGCACAGATCCAGGCTGGACGGAGAATGGATGGAGAGCAGCCCTGAGGAGAAGGACCTGGGGTGTTGGTGGATGAGAAGCTCAACATGAGCCAGCAGTGTGTGCTGGCAGTGCAGAAACCCCCTGCACCCTGCGCTGCATCCCCAGCAGCGTGGGCAGCAGGGCGAGCGGGCGGATTCTGCCTCTCTGCTCCGCTCAGGGGAGACCCCCCTGCAGTGCTGCCTCCAGCTCTGGGGCACCAACAGCAGAAGGACATGGAGCTGTTGGAGCAAGGCCAGAGGAGGCCCCGGAGATGCTGGGAGGGCTGGAGCCCCTCTGCTGTGCAGACAGGCTGAGAAAGTTGGGAGTGTTCAGCCTGGAGAAGAGAAGGCTCCAGGCAGACCTTGTAGCAGCCCTCCACTATATGAAGGGGGGCCTATAAGAAAGCTGGGGAGGGACTTTTTACAAGGGCATGCAGTGGTAGAACAAGGGGTGATGTCTTCAAACTGAAAGAGGGGAGATTTAGATGAGATCTGAGGAAGAAATTCTTTGCTGTGAGGGTTGGTGAGCCCCTGGCCCAGGCTGCCCAGAGAAGCTGTGGCTGCCCCATCCCTGGAGGGGTTCAAGACCAGGTTGGACGGGGCTCTGAGTGACCTGGTCTGGTGGGAGGTGTCCCTGCCCAGGGTAGGGGCACTGGAACTGGGTGATCTTTAAGGTCCTTTCCAACCCAAGCCATTCTGTGATTCTGTGATATCCATAAGCCTGCTCACGCTCTGATGTGGAGGGTCATGGGTCACTGCTGGCGTGGGAGATGGCCGATAGTGTATTTTGTCTAAAGATTGAAACTTAACTCATAAACCTTCAGAATAAAAAGCACTCAGTAGCTGTGCAGTGCATAGTAACGTCAGTACGTGCCTCTTCTCTCTTCACTTTTTGTATTTATTTCTTGGGATAATTTTAATTAAATTTAAAAAAAAGGGGGGGTTGACCCACCACATCCCACGGTGCCAAGTTCTGCTCTTCTCTAAAAGAAGCAGTTTGTCACATGGTGAGTGGCCCGGAGTAAAAACATATTGCAAGGAAAAACCCTGCTCCAGTTGGCGATGGCTTGGATCCCTTTGGCTGTGCTCTCCGGTCCTGTGTGCGTGTAGCGTAGCAGCATGGGAGAGATTACCATGAAACGCTCCACTGGAAAATATAGGAGGCTTAGACTCTTCTGCTGCTTAATTCATATATTCATTGCTCTTCATGGTAAGGTGCTGGCTCTTGAGTAAATAAGGAGTGGAAATAACCATATAGATTACGTTATGGTGCATACAAGTACGCACAGTTATTTTAACTTTCTGTTTAATAAATGGAATTTCATTACACTAACTAAAGCTTTGTTCTTGGGTAAGTAGTGGCTATTCTAAAGTGACATAAAACCATATTCAAACAGCTTTTTTTCTAAGCAGTATAATTACTGCTTGTTGGTTTTATCACAGTATCCTTGACTTTAATGATTTGCAGCTTGGGAGAAGAACTGTTCCTCAGCTGAAATTTTATATTCCAAGGCAAGGCAGATGGTCTTGAAAAGAGCAGAATGAAAGCAAATAGCAGTCTAGCCTGATGCTCATAATGGGTGGCTTTCTGAAATTATATCCATAGTATCCAGTTCGAGAGAGTCTGACCAAGCTAGACTTTGCGTTTTAGGATATTTAAAACAGGATTTAGAGCAAGAAACTGTACATAGCTTGCCAGGGCTTTTAAAAGGGAATTATTGGCATTGCAGTCTTGTGCAGAACAGAAGGCAGGCAGCTGATCTGTGCGATTCTGCAGTCCATTTCTATGCTTTGGTGCCTTCTGTTTTGGAGTTTAGATGCTGTGTCTCCACAAATTGAGCAAGCAAAATGAAATGGCCTGCAAAACACCTGTCTTTGATATTTTTACATTGTTGGTGTTCTGCGCAAGTCGGAATTGAACCAGGATGGGTTTCAAAACAATTCTAGATTAAATAAAAAAATGTTGTTTAATTCAGGTATTACAAAATAATTTTCATCGGGTAAATAACGAAAACCACCCCATAACGGGAAAAAAGTATGGTAATTTGCTGGTTTTCAGAAGTGTAACACTTGACTCATTTTTCGGAATGTTTCTTTCATTGCTGCAGCTCATTTGATGGCTTGTTGCATGCTCAGTTACATTTTTGTACTGGTTTTCTCATTGACAAGCCCAGTGGCCCACAGAAATATTCTCACTGCCGGAATCTACTTTTCAGACCTCCCTCTCAGGAAAAAAAAAATAGAAATAGACATATAGATGGAAGAAGTGACCAAACCCCCGCTGCTCCCAAAGCTGTTAATCACTGATCTCTTCTGAGGTTAGAAGCGTCAGTGCCTGTTCGGAAGCTGTGGGATGGGGAGTGAGACCGATGGTGGTTGCGTTGGCAGCCCCTGTCCTGAGTGCAACTGCAGCAATTTGGCCTCTCTGTGGAACTGAGGATATTGAAGATCTGTGTTGATATCTCTTCCATTGCAGTCACTTATGGTTTTAAAATGTTCCATGATAGAAGCTGTGAGATAAGCTTAGCTGAAGCACAGTCACCTTGAGTTTTATACAAGTTAAAAATGTCATTTTGAGATTTGAGATGCCACCGAAAAAAGAAAAAAAATCAGTGTTGTTTATCTTCAGTTTTTAAAAATCACCTTTGTTCATGGTGAGCTGCTTGCTGAGTAAGACAATACACTGGGGTGGCTCCAGCTGAGGAGGTGCCAGGTGCGGGGTGTGTTTTTTGGAAACCCAAGCCCCAGGCGCTGCGCTGTGCGTCCTTCTGCTCCCGGGCGAGGAGGCGGCGTGTGGCGGCCACCCTGGCTGGGCGTGCTGCCCTGGGTGCTGCCCTGAGGCCAGGCGGGCAGCAGGGGGGATCAGCCATCATGGATGGTGCTGTTAGGGAAACACGCGTGGCCGGAGCAGCTGCTGCCTGGATCCTGGCGCTAAAGCTGTCAGCAGCTTTGCTCCGCTCTCCCTGCAGGAGGAGAGAGCAGGCAGCTCCCTCCCTGGCTCCACACTCCACAGGTGATGGCTGGGAGAGGCTCTGGCCTTGCTCGGTGTCCAGGTGCTTTCCATGCCCAGCCAGGAGCAGCCGTGTGGCGGCTCTAGAGGAGAACGGGGTGATGGGGTGGACAGTGATACGGGTTGAAAGGCTGCGGAGCCATGTGTATACCACTGTGACTTACATCGTCTATTTTGCCAAAGTGAAACATAAGTAAGATGGTAAAATTATGGATTCATTTACTACAGCCGTCACTGAAAAGGGGCATCCTACTGCTCTGCCAGTGTGCGCTGCCTGGTCCCCATCCTGGTGGCTACCCAGGTGTGGGGCTGGGTGAGCCCAGAGCTGGTCCCACTTACAGCAGCTCAGCAGAAAGGTTGTGCTTGGGTGCCTCTTTCTTTTTTCCCTTTCTTTTTCCTTAGAAGAAGGTCAGGTCCCAGATCCAGACTGCTGGTCAGCCACACCAGCGCTTTGGTGGCCACAGAGGAAGGGGTGTCAAGCGAGCAAGAGCGGGTTGCTGGAGGTACGGAGGGGCAGGAGCTCTTCCCTCAGCAGCAGCTTAGACTGGTGGCAGTGGAGGAGGCCTTTGCTGACTCCTGGGGAGTCAGGGGTACCGGTTACCTACATCCCTTTCATCTACTAATGCATGCTGCTCCTTCTAGTTGTTCTGCCCGCTGCCATGGAATGACAGCTATGAGCACTAGGTCTTCTCCCCACACTGCTGTTTCGGGAGGTATGGAGTGTTCTCTAGAAGAAAGCGTGAAGCCACCAAAGGTCAAGTTTTCACTTTCCATCTTGGCACGTGGTTACTGCTTGTCTGCTTTGCTGCTTTCATTTGCTTCCAGGTGCTACAAGTTGCCCTACTCATTTGGGAGGACAGTTCTGTTGACAAGTGTAACTAACGTATTCTGACGTGACTCTGTGAATCTTTTTGTCTTTCTAATTATTTAGATCCTTCTCAAAAAAAACGCTAAAGAAGTACTCGCAGCTTTTAAGCAAAGCGTGGAATGGGAAGTTACTGCTGCATGGATCAAAGTGTCATTTGGAAACTTTTTTCCATACTGAAGAGTTTAGTTTGGTAATTTTCTAAGAAATTACCCAATAGCAACAATGAAGGACAAGGGACAGGACAGGACCCGTTGTTATCGATTTCAAACATTCTTGCTGTTTGCCATTGTATTCTACACTCATATTCATAATCTTTGAATGCCACAGTTTCTCTTAGGTCTTGATTTTTCTGTTATTCCTACAAAAAAGTAAAAAGGAAATAAGCTTTTATACTTAAAATGATAGTGACAGTAGTACTTTGCATTGTATACTTTCTTGTGTGTGGTGTGAATAGGGTCACTTCAAAAGACCCTGAGTTATTGAAGAGACTTACTAGAAATTCAGTTGATTTACATTTAAGGCAATAAAGGTAAGTAGCTTTGATTAGGGGAGGCGGCCTTGGAAAATACTCCAACCCTTAGTGAAATTTTACCCTGGCAAATATGATACACCCTGGTATGTAAGACCTTTACCTGGCCCTCAAATGAGGGAGAAGAAATCGTTTGTGTTTTCATGGTTAATATGAAATCATTGCAGGCTGCCAAGCACCCCCGTGCTCGGCACGTGGTGCTCCGCTGCAGGCTGGCTGCACGTGCTGGCAGGTTAAGTAGGTCTGGTGGGGGCCGGGGGGGAAAATAGCCGTTGTTTTCAGGATGCGGGAAAGTTCGTTCTGTGAATTGTTTAGTCACTTGGCATGGGGACAGTTTCATGACGTGGAGGTGCCTGAATGCTCCAGACAGGGTGGGAGAACAGAAAGGCATGGAGAAAGCAGAGCTGGGGAAATGGCCTTTTGCATTTCCACTGGGATTTACAGCAAAACTCTGATGGCCGTGGAAGCAGGAGTAGGTTGTACCTCGGCACAGACAGTCGCTGTATTGAATGTTTTCCAAACCACTAAGTGTTTTTCAGCATTTCTTCTAATTTGTGCGATCCACTTAAGTTCTGCTCCGTGCGCGGCACTGCACACGTGCGTATGGAGGGACAGCTCTGCTGGGGGGGAGAGGAAGCACCCACCTGCTCAGGGTGCAGCTGGGATGGGACTGGTCCGGAGAGGTTTGGGCTGGATTTTAATTCCCTGGCTCTGAGATGAGAGGGTGAAAGAGCGGCGATCGAATGCCTAGGTCAGGCTGTTTGTCAGCATTGGTCGCGCAGAGGGGGATGCCGTGGAGGACACCTGCCTTACCTTTTGCCCAGCAAATTGCAAAAATTAATCAAGTTGTGAAGGCAATCTCCAAAACTTCCTTTTCATGGTTTTAAAACCCTGGGGGACAGCAGCTCTTTGGTATAGTATCCAAGGTCTCAATGCTAAATGCTACTGGGTTACTTAGCTTCCAAAATAAAAATTATTTTACAAATTTTCATCAAACTTCTCTTTTTGAAGGGTGCAATTGAAATAATAAACTTCCTTTGTGAATTTGACAATAAACAGTCCTGTGTGTAAATACATTTAGGTGTACAGTCGTGTCCTGATTTTTTTTTGTTCGTTATATAAATGTTCTAAATTAAAACAGGTTAGATTGAATCACGCTGTTTACTGACCTAGTAGACCAGACTTGATCATTTAAAGTGTCTTTAAAATCATGGTGCACATGTCTGATTGATACATTAGCTTCTGTAGCCAGTATGGTACAAGTAAATGATGTAGAAATGTGCCACGTGCATAAAAAAGTCTGTTTGTATCTTGAAGCTTAAAGCTAAATCCCTTGTTTATGAAATCTTTCCATATATGAATTTCGTCTTTTACTTGGGAGATGGCAACACGAGTTTAGAAAGCTTGTGGGTGGAATATATAACAATTAATATTCTCTGATAGCCTAAATGATAAGCCCCCCAAAAAGTACATAAAGCTATGAACACCTTTTTTTGACAGGCTTTGAAGACTGCCGAGGAACACACGATTTGACTCATTTAAACATTAAAATAGTAATACCCATGGAAGAGCCACAAGACTTACCCGAACAACCAGTAAGTACATTTAAAAAGGCTAAAAATGAACATATAAAACAAATTGGTGATCTCACAAATTTAGTATACAGTTATTTTAATTAATAATGGAAAATAAGGCTTATACTTAGTATATTTATCTAGAAGTGAAAAAACCATTTTGCTGTTAGTAAAATGTGTTGTACATTTAATTTAATATAATCATACAGGCAATAGTAATAAAAGGAATGGTTATCTGTGCTTAAACTCTACAATCTTTCTATGTAAAACTATGCCTAATAATTATTTGTTATGCTCAGAAAGCCAGACCATTACAAGCCCGTTTTAGAGAAATTAAAATTCACTATTTTAATGACAGAATCAGCATGCCGGTTATTACAGTGTATATAGTCTTTAATTCTTCTTGTGCTTAGGATCTTGAAAAGGTGGACAGCTTTTTTTTTTAATTCTTAATTTAACAATGTGTTCGACTAGGAAAGCATGTCTGAAGTTAAAAATTGCTGTCCAGACGTCTTAGATATTTGCAATACTGTATCAGTAACTGATAATATTACATCACAGAAGTTTTGGGCAGAGCAATTAATACAGTATGAGATGAAGTTAAATTTGTGTATCTAAAATCTAATAGCGTAGGAATTAAGCAAAAAGGTTTGTATTAATGTTATATTCCCAAATTTAACCTGATGCAAACTCGGCAAGAAATTGCCAAGTTACTTTGAGAGTGAAGCTTATTTTAATTTTGCAGACCTTCTCAAATGCACACAAAAAGAGAGTAGTAGGCCGAGGGCAATTTGGTAATGTTCCCATTGGAAAGATTTTGATGTTTTTTTAATGTGAGAATTTTATGCTCTTCAGTTAACTAGTTAGAAAATACATTGTAATGTCAATTACGCAATTTTATGACTTAGGAACAACGTTGAATGGAATGGAAATGTAAATTTACAACTGTTCAAAATATTGCTTGACACAACATGAAGATTATGTGCCTGAGTCAGTATGCACAAAACGCGAAACTAATCAGCAAAAACATATAATTTGAACTTCAGATATTGTGTAGGATTTAGAAATTAATTAAATGTGTGTATTTAAAAAGGAAATTTCTGTAGTTGCATCCTCATATGATGAAAACTGTCTTTAAAAATTTTATTCTTCAAGGCATGAGAGACAGGGTGCAGCTAATTTTCAGTACATGGAAGCATCCTCTGTAAGGAGATTCTGCTGTAATTTTCAGCTGAAGATTTTCTTGATAATTTCTTCCAAGTATCTTATGCCAGACAGTCATTCTGAGGCAGAAAATTGAGACTATATTGATCACAACTAGTACCTGAGGCAGTATTTTGAGTATAGTGGCACATTCTTGCAGAAGGAAATGAAAAGAAAAACTTTTTGGTTTTTGTAGTGAGGCCATTCCTGAAACAAGTGAATTTTCCTAATTAAAAAAAAAAAAAAAAAAAGAAAATTGAAGTCAGCTTTGCAAGATCCTGTCTGCCTAGTAGCCCAACACTGGTATTGTACAAACTTTTATTTTCCCTCAAATAATTTTGCTTTTTTTAATCATGGGAACAAGATTAGTATGTTACTTCAGAAAATGATGTTTATGGCAAACTGTTGATAACTGAATCCAGAAATGAGCCTGTAGAGAAGTCATCAGGCTTTGAGTTCAATGTATTTTACTTCCAAAAAAATAATTAAAAAAAGAAATTGGGTCATTTTCTTGTGTTGGTGTTGACTGATGGTAATAATTGGTCCAAATGTATCCATTGTGTCGTTTCAAAATGAATGTTAGACTTCTCACTTGCTGCCGCCTGACATGTTAAACAGCTGTCTCTTTTGTCCCTGTTTTTGAATGTTTCTTCCCTTTTCAAGCCTGAATTAGAAGGGAGAAGTTTCTGTGCACACCGCAGTGCTAGAAGACAGAAACAGATGTGGAAAATAAGAGAGCAAAGGGAAGTTTTGGGGGATCATAAGTGACCCCCTCATCTTCTCATAACAAAAAATTTATTGTTTTATAATAAATTATTAATCTGGATTAGTTCTTAGAAGTAATCAAGTATAGTGATCTCTCACTTGTTGAACGCATTTTGGATGCATGTAGTTGATTTTTATGATACTTTATGTAATCCTTAATGCTAGAAAATGAGAAAAATCTCCTTTTTCGTGAGGGATGCTGAACTTGTGTTAGACTCATTGCAGACACCCGCGGGGTTGCTCTCTGGTCGGAATGACTTCTCGTGTCGGACAGCCAGGGCAAGCTGGTCAGTGGTAGGGAGAGCACGGTGATGGAAAGGGCTCCAGAAAGACCCAACACCTCCAAAAGGGCAGAGAAAAAACAACGGTCCTGTGTTTGGGCTGCAGATTTTTCTTAATCGAAATTTGCAGAGGCTTTGCAACAAAATTCTGCATTCCTGACTTGCGTTCTGTTATGCGTTTACAACGGCACTGCTGGTGGGCTGCAGTGGCTTTGGCAGCCTTTGCCTCCAACAAGGCATGGCCTGACTCGTTGGCTGGCTGCGAGCGTGGGGCTTTCCTGGTTCTGCTCGGGCTGGGAAATTAGTCCATGAAGGTCAGCCTGAGAGCTGGATTCAGTCATAGAGCAACTCTTATCTTGATGTCAGGAGGAAAACTTTATTTCTGCTTAGATTCTGACTCTATAAATACAACTGAACTCCAACGCTGTTAGATCTGGGGCAGAAACAGAGTTTTCCAGCACAAAGAATAATTTGGATTTTCAGTTATAAAAATTTGTGAGTTGGGAGCAGGGATCAGCTAGAATGTATCACTTGCCTCTCCTCTCCCCCCCCCCCTTTTTTTTAATCCAGCATAAACCCAAAACTTCTAGTGAAATAAAAAGATGGAGGTAGGAGCAAATATGTACCTTATGAGACGTCATTCATTGTAGTGCAGCAGAACAGCTTAGTGAGGTAATGTCTGAAGTTGCTAAAGCTGAAACTTTAATCACTGAGGCAGACCACATCTTTTTCCTTGTTTTATTGTCTTTTCTTTTTTCTTTTTTTTTTCTTATTTAAAACAAAACAAAACAAAACAAATTCACTTCTCCTGCATGAAAAGTCTTCAAACTCTAATCCTGTCACTTGAGAGGGGACAAACACACACACCACGCCCCCTGGCAGCATCTCTCCGGAGGTTTTCGGAGGGGAACGTGTGTTGAGAGGACGCGTTTGGAGTGGTTTCAGCAGCCGTTGCTGAGACTTGTGCAGGAGAGACTGATGCAGGGAGGGCCTGGGGTTGGAGTGTGATAGTGCAGGGCTGAGCTCTCCCTGTGCCCCGAGCAGCAGCCTGAAATTATCATTACTAGGTGATATGTTTTATGACATGTGGCAGGAGAGAGAGATAATGCTTTCCATGCCCATGAAAGACTGTTTAAAACTGTTCCCTCCCACTTAAACTTGTAGTGTAAATTGCAGGGATTAGTGATGGGTAGAAAACGGGGTTTGAATCCCACCAAAGTTTTGAGATTTTGTAAATGTTATTGCTTAGCGTTAAGACATGAGAGAGAATTTCTTTTAAAAGCCTGCAGAGATGGGGACTAGTCATTTGAGGCAGGGATGTGATAGACTGAAATTCAAAATTGCTGTTTTGCTTGACTTGGCTGCATACTCGCACTGCGGATCACACGTTCCAGAGGCTTTAAAGAGAGTATGAAACTCTCTCCAGATATTTATTGATTTTTTTAGATGAAATTAACTATTAAAGGAAAACTCATTAAAAATATCGTTCTCTGTACACCATCAAGGGTACGTTTTTGGCAGAGGGAGGGAAGATCTCCAATCAGAGGAGGACAAGGCAGAATGGCCTTGCGGTGTAGATAATCCTCAAGACAGAGTTCCAGTCCAGGGACCGAGGTCGGCAGAGCAGCAGAGCAGTGCTTTGAGCCCCAACTATCGAGAAGTGTTTCAGGAACAACTGTTCATTCTGGTTGTGATGAAAACATCAATAAAACCGATGTGTTCTTGCAAAACCTTGCTTCTTTTTTGGGGGGAAGGGTTGTTGTTTTGGTTTTTTTTTTGTAAGTGAGCTGATTTCTCTGTCCATCTCCCATATTAAAAAAAAAACCACAACAAACTACTGAATTGAAGAAGCCAGATCTTACCGAGTACCTGCCTGGAAACAGCAGCATTCCTCCTGTGAAATCTAAAATTCAAGCTGCCAACTCTAAGTTAATTTTTATTTTTATCCTCAGTGTAGTTTTGGTCTGAAGCAGTTTGCTGCTGCTTTTTCTGATGTGATTCATTTTTTTCTGACTCCTTTCCTTAAGAGCCCTGTGGGCAGTTTGGCACCCTGGGCTGTCTGCTGCAGTGTCGGTGTCTGAGGTCCCTGCTGGGGGCAGGTGGCAGAGTCCCAGTGAGGAGCTGGAGCACCTGCTGTGGGACAGGAGGATGCTGACAGGAGATGAAGGGCACCGTGGGTGGGCAGCAGTCATACTCTGATAGCTCTGTGCCCAAGGGAGCTGGGGGGACACTACTCTGCTTTCCCTGTAGTTAACATCGTCTTTAGCTGGGGAAGACTTGTACAGCTCCTTTAGGACCTGGACCTCCTGGCGGTGGGGACCAGAAGTAGCGTGTATTCCCAGCCAGGCAGGAGAAGGGCTCTGGAGAAGCCTGTGAATCTGTGGGGCTGAAGAACCTCAACAGGAGTTCATGTCAATGCCAGCGTTAACCAGCTCTTTGCTCAGGTTGAAGTGATGAAAGCCAGATTTGAGGCTATGTGGTATCGAGGCTGTTGTACTGCCTCAGTCTTTTGTCGTTGCCTTTGCCGTTTTTGTGTGTATGATGAGTGCTAATGAAGTTTGTAGTGTTCTGCTGTGAACTGCCGGAGGGAGTAGCTGCTGGCAAGGTGAGCACAGAGGGGAAAGCAGGCTGAGCTCTAAAATACTGGTAACTTCATAAGGGAGAGAAGATTGTCTTTTCAGCTTTCTCCTTTCCCTCCTTACTGTTTACTTAGTCCTTTCCCCTTGCTGCTGCCTTGAGCCTTTATCCCTTTTTGTATTTCTGCCTCCCATCTCCATCTCCCCCTACCCATCAGGACTTCACCTGTGTTTTATTAATTTTAGTTTTTTTAAAAGCTTTGAGCACTTTTTGACCTCTCATACTCAAATTGCATTTTCTTGGCATTTTATTTATACTCACCTGAGAGACACAAACTTGAATAGCATTGTGAGGCATTTATGCCAGTGGCTGTCATATGTGGCAGCAGTCTTTCTTTAACTGCGGTACCCAAGTCGGGGGGGTGTCATCCCTGCAGCCCGATACCAGCACGGACCTTCCCAGACCCCCTTCACAGAAGACAAGTGCTGAGACCGGGATGAACCGTGAGTGTGTCTGGGTACCGAAGCAGCAAGTTTGGCAGCTAAACATGTTCCAGGAACATGGAAGGCTGCAAAACTTTCTGCTAGAGGGAGAATGTGGGGGAAAGAAAAGCCAGTGTATCAAAGGAACGTCTCACTCAAAAGACTACAGGCTACAGAAGCTAACCCTGTCATCCTGCCCGGGATTTCAAAGCAGTGTTTGTAGCCTGCATGCAGAAAACCGAATTTGTGTTCAAGCCAGTGCTTTCTGTTGTGTGAGATCCTATACAGGAACTGGATCCAGCTTAGTTGGAAACAGAATAAATGCTGTATTGTTTTTACTCAGAAATGAAAATCGAACTCCTAATTTATTACAGAAAAAATATTCGAGTTCCTATATTTACATAATATTTAAATATAGGGGGGAAAAAAACAAAGGACCCAAGTTTATGGCAGTTGTGCTGAATCTCTAGAGAGTAAGATTTTCTTAAAATTTATGGCTCTTCTTTTCAATTTCCATGAAATTGTCCTTATCAGACATTTGTAGCTCTATATCCATCCCATTATCAGTTACTTGCTTAAATAATGTGGCAATTTTGCTAACACGTTCTGCTTTAACACTTATTTTCTAATTAGGAAAAAGCCTGTTTTGAGATGAAGAACCCGTGGTCACACCGGTTAGCTCTGGAGTTCAATGCAAGGCTTTCTGTGTTTGAACACTAATGCCAGCTCTATAGTAACCAGTGGTGATCCGCTGAGGGAGGTCTGCGTGCACAGGTGCTGTCAAGGACGGCTCTCGTTAGTTGTGTCTCTGAACGTTTTTGTCTTTGCAGGTGAAAAAAGCCAAAATGCAGGAATCCGGAGAACAAAGCTTGAGGTACATAATTTTGAATTTAATTTTAGTGTGGAACAGCTTTGATGTTCTTTTATCATTATAAGCTTCCATTTTAGAAGCTTGCATATTGTTTTATTTTTCACTGAGATAGGGCAAACATAAGTCACTTTTGTATTTGATATAACTTACAGATTAAGTTCCCAATAAAAAAAGATTGACTGGCCCTTTGGTATGAAGCTTTTATAAAAGTGTCTACAAAGAGTCTTAATTGCTTCATCAAGCATCCTGTTTTTCACAGAATCTGATGTGACTGTCACGTGCTGCTCATAATGTGCATTTATTCTGATGCAACTTAGACTATTTTAATAATATCTGTGCTATGATTCCCAGCAAAACTGTGTGGATAACTGTTTTGAGAAATTAAACCCTCTCGAATTGATAGCCTTTTCTGCGTTTACAGTGAGCAAACAGTGTGTGAAATCCATTATATGTCTAAAAGTTAGAAATTTGAGCCCTTGCAAGCCCCCTTTCTAGCCGGTATGAGGCAAGATGATCCATGTCCTTGGAAAGTTTTTGCTCTCTGTTGGTGTCCCAGGAGCTGAGGACAGTATGGGCAGGTCTGAACGCGCTGGATGAACGTGTTGATGCTCCTTTGGTGTGTCGCCCTGCATCAGTGCAATCACAGCTTTCCTACAGGCTCCAGTAGCCTCAAGATTTGAGTGTAACCATCCTTATATAGTCATTAAAAATAGAATGGAGGGGAGGGTTAAAATTGCATTTCTAACAAATATTCTGGCTCTATTTTGATAAACTATGTATGAGTTTAGGTTTGACCTATGGAAGAGTTTAAAATAATTTATTAGACCTGTTTCTCCTCAGCCAACATGATTTTCAGCCAATGTCGATACTTCGGCTGTATTTGTTTTAGTTGGATTGTGGAAGTGGGGAAGGGAAGAGCTGTACCCAGTGAGGGTCGTCTCTCCTGGGAGCATTAAGCATCCGTAAGAATCTTAACGCTTTTTTGAATACAGTGTGCTCGGGATGCTCTCAGCAGTGCAAGGCAGCCACAGGGCAAGTGAGAATTTTCCACCGAGTCCGTGAGGATTGAAAAGTTGTAAATGATGGAGGATAAGAGCACTTGGGACAGATGTGTCCCAAGAGCCACAGGCGGGTGTGCTGCCAGCGGCAGTGAGGAGGAGAGCAGAAACATGGTCTGGCATGCTATGGTCAGAAAGGTTTTTTTATTGCGTTTTCCACAGGAAGGGATCACAACGAGCAGCTCTCAACCTGCTTGCAAACTGCATGCCATTTAACAGCCGCAGATAGACTATCTGTGCCACAGAATCACAGCATTTTTTTCCACCAAGAGGAATAGTACACAAGTAACCCCGAGCCTGCGTAGAAACGTGTTATTTTCTTGCAAAACTCACACTTCATTATGGAAGTCGGTTCAGCTACTAGTAGTGAGAAAGCTTTCCAAGGATTTCGTTTATAAAGGTTTTCAGGGGGAAAAAGCCAGATCATGCATTTTGGTTAAGCTTCACTCCCTCCCACCAGCCAAAGGAAGCCAAAATCACTTGCCTTATAACCACACCCATGGCACTCACTAGCCAACTCCCCCCTTACCCTCTCCTAGGAGATCTGCACCTCCTTGTTGGCTTTAGTTTTATTATTGCTAGTTCTGCAAACACAGCTTTTAATGAAGTTTTGAGGCATCTGTGTGTTATTCTGATACCCTCAGGCTGCAGTTTTACAGGGTGAAGGAGCCAATGTAACTGCTTATTGCTGCTGAGAGGGGCAGGTCTGCGTGTAGCTCTGGTGTGCACTAAGCATGGTGCTTGCTGCATCCCTCCGTGAGCTGAGTCTGTTCAGTATCCCAGCAAAAATAACAACACAGTTTTTGTGCTGGATGCACAAAATAAACTCTGCTGGAGAGGCTGAAGTGTGGCTGAGCTGAGGCAGGGGAGCAGGAGGCCGTGCCCAGGCAAGAGGAGGGAGGTTGGTGCTTTCCGCTGGAGGTGGCAGTGCCAAGCTGGGGTCTGCTGAGCTGTCAGTGAAGCGACAGCCTTATCTTGAGAGACTGGTGGTGAGTAAACGTGCTGGAGGTGATGACAGTTTAGTGTCTAATTAGAGCTGCTGTGTGAAATATCAAAGAGTGCAGAGCTAGTTTCTGTTAAGAGTCAGTTTGCCTCGGTTAGGAAGGTTGAACCCAGGGGTTGTGATGCCCAAGGATGTTAATTTAAGAGTTCATAATGCTAATGATTAGCCTTTGTTTGTCCTGGCAGTCATGTGAGCAACGCAGAAGTCAGCGATCAGAAACCTGAATCTGCAAGCCTTGGTTCAAACCTTCCCATGTCCAGTGAGAGTAAGTATCTTCTGGAGTTCTGTCTTTCCTCTTTTCTTCCACTAATCTCGTTACTTTGCTTCATCAAGCACAAGCTCTGTCTTCTCCTTGTAATACTTAGCCTGTCAGTTGTAGAGTGAAAGGTTGCTGTGGTGCTTACAAAGCGTTAGCGCCTGATGGTAACCAGGTATCTCTTTCTAACAAGACTTTTGTGTCACTACCCCCCAACTTGCTCCTGGGTACTGCTACATCTTATCCACCTTATACGTGATTTTTCTTGAGGGAAGGGGTTGAGCTAGTAGGGTCTTTTATAATAATATGCCATACACTTAATCTTAGAGACTCTGAACTGTATTGAATGTCTGCAGAAATTCCTTATGAAATAAATGGAGGGGAAACTGAGGCAGAAAATAAAAAGACTGTATAGTAAGTGAGAGGTGGAATGTGTCCTTTTTTCTGGAAAAAGAGGGCTGGGGGTTATTAGGAAAGTAGGATTCCTGTGTAGAACACCTTTGACTGCCGATACTTATTTATAAGTGTCAATCACCTCAACTTGATTGAAAATATGTAACGTGTAGCTTTCCATTCATTGCTAACTGATCGCACCTTTACTGTTTTAATCAGTGTGCTATGATGTTGCAGTTGCAGGAGTTACCAGAAGTTTTAGCCTGCAAAATCTACTGCATGACTGGATTTACAAATTCCAGAAGTTGCATGCAGTAATATTGTGGTGTTTTTTGTTTTTATTTTTCACGCCATTACCTAATTCTTTATGTGCTATTTTAAAAATACAAATTCTAGAAATACTGACATTCTTTTGGGGAAAAAAAAGGGGGGGGGCGGTTTTGGAGGAGGGATTAGAGAATATCTGACATACATTCAGTGAAAGCCTTTAGGTACAAAAGTTCCCAGTTTGCTTTTCCTGTTGTATCCTTGCGCTAGGTGGGCTTCACACCATGAGTAATGGCAAACACTGAGGACCAGGGAGGGGTGGTTCATGGAATATTCAGAAGGTTCGGAGCGTGATGGTTTGTATTTCTGTGCCGCTTACGCTCAGATTACATTAAGAGGAGGTCATTTAGGTAGCAGAATGCAAATTTTACAGTTAGGGTTGCTGTGCAAACTAACTTGCTCCCCTTAGTGGATGTAACTGGTAAGAAAGTTAACTACAAGAGCAATAATGTTGTAGGATTGTTCCGAATAGGGAAAGCCTGGCTTGTTGGAGCACATCACTGGCATCTGGAGCAAATTCCCGAGTAACAAGTGATAGGACAGGAGGAAACGGCCTCAAGTTGTGCCAAGGGAGGTTTAGATTGGATATTAGGAAAAATTTCTTCACTGAAAGGATTCTCAAGCATCGGAAGAGGCTGCCCAGGGCAGTGGTGGAGTTGCCATCCCTGGAGGGATTTAAAAGATGGGTAGACATAGTGCTGAGGGACATGGTTCGGTGGTGGACTTGGCAGTGCTGGGTTAATGGTTGGACTCGATGATCTTAAAGGGGTTTTCCAGCCCAAATGATTCTATGATTCTATTCTATGATTCCTTCGAGATGACGGTACCAGCTGGTAAAGAGAAAGAACACTGTTACAAAGGGAGAAATAGTCTTGCCTGAATTGTCTGCCTGCTGTGAACTGGCAAGAAGAACATTTTTGTGGTGTTTTAACAGTGCAGGTTTTGAGAATTTACTTTGAAACAGATATTCAAGGCACTAAAAAACCTCTGTAAGTCCAATGTCTTGGTTAAAATGTACTACACATGCTGATATTTAATTGTCATTATTTGTTGGGTTTTGAAATTGCCTGTGTAATTATACAAACTATTTTTTTTCAGTTATGGCATGCACTGATTATATCCCAAGGTCATCAAATGATTATACCTCACAAATGTATTCTGCAAAGTAAGTCGAGCAATTGTTACTAAATTCTGTAACTCTTTCTTCTTTCTGAAGTTATCTTTTTGCATCTTTATGCATTTCTGTAATGCAGTAAATCATGCTTTCGTATCTTCTGGCAACAGATACTCATTGCTGCGGACACTGAAGCTGATAGAAGTCACCCTTTGGCTTCAGTGGCTGTTGTCTTTTGATCACAAGGATAAATGAGCAACTTCAAATAATTAACACCACAATAATCTTGCTGAATAATGCCCATAATATGTGAGGAATAAACAAACTGGACATAAATGAATATAAGGGGAATATAGGATTTTCTGGTCATTTACCATGGTTGGGGATCTTAAGAGTTCTTCCCATTGCAGCACAGTAGGCCTTAATCCCCCACACTTGCTTTTGAGTAGTCTCTGTGTGTGTAACAGTAGTTTTGACACGTACTACTACATTGTGTTAGCTTTAGGATTTGGCATTGTCAGGCATGACGAGTGAAACTAACTGCTCGTGCCTATAAGAACAGGGAGTTTGTTCTTCCCCTCCCACCCTGTTCTCCCAGTCCTGGAATAAGCACTGGTGCTCTGGCACCACGGAGGAGAGAGTTTCCCCTGGTGTCGTTGCAAGAAACAGGCAGCACATGTAAAACCAGAGCCTGTCGTATTGGGAAAGACAGGCAGGTATTACACTAAAAGCATGTGTCAGTGTGTATTGTTTCTTCTTCCTAAAGCAATTTTTTTGTCTGTCTTCTGGTTTGGAGGCTGAAAGATGCATAGTGTAAATTGTTCTTTTTTACTTCTGTTCTTTCTTTTTAATAAGGCCATATGCACATATCCTTTCTGTACCTGTATCGGAAACGATGAGCCCTTACCCAGGTCAGACTCAGTACCAAGCACTACAGCAGTCTCAGCCCTACACCATCTACCCCCAGACCACCCAAACCTACGGACTACCTCCTTTCGGTAAGAAGTAACTTTTCAAAGACTTCTCAGTGCCTGCAATTATTGTCTTATGTCTCATTAAAAAGCCAATGTTAAGCTTAACCAGGTGTGTTGGAGTGAAGAGTGCGTAGGAGAGCGCGCGACTAACTTAAATTGTAGATCGGTATCTACAGAACTGATAGGACTTCATAATTATAAAATATTATTTCTTTCAAAGCTATTTTCTTGGCCATTAATTTGGATGTCTCCCCATGAAGCTTTGGCAGATGGTTCTTAGTTTGGGATCATAATTTCCTCCAGTTGTGGTATAGCTGTGTTTTTGTGGTTTCCTTGTCAGTGAAATCACACAAGACCCCATACTACAGCATCTCTGCTGAAGGTATTTTTCCTTTCCTTTTCCTGGCTAGGATTAAGACTTTTTTGCTATCTCAGCTTTCACCTAATACAGGTTTTATGCTAAAATGTCTCCAAGTTTACTAGGCAAGTAAGTTTGCTTAAGTTGCTCTAATACTTGAGCCATCTATTAGCCATTGGAGTTTCTGCAAATGATTGGGAGGTGTAAGAGTCCCGTCGTACTGAGCAGCTGACACTTGGGGAGAGGGTGTGAGTCACTCTGTGCTCCCTTGGGAGTGCCGGGAGGGAGAGAGACGCTCTGGGCTGTTTTAGAAGGTAACGGCCGTCTTTCTCCATGCTGTATAAAGGGAGTTGAGGATGAGTAGTGCAGACAGAAAAAAATCTAGCTTCTGGGTGGGTTAGCTGGTGAGAGGAGCTGCCTGGTCTTCCCTTGTGCTCTGTATGTTAGTGTCAGGCACTAGGGAGAAAACCCACAGGATTGACTATCCCTGGCATGTATGAAATTTTATAACTGATTATTAAAAATTAACATTTTAACTTCTTTATCATTTTTGGTGATATCTGCCTGGTTTCATATGTAAATATTGTTGCTGGCTCTCAAAAGCGTATGGTGGCGGAGGCTGTTTTGCAGCACCCAGCTGTCATGAGGGGAGATCATCGCCCTTCCATGCCGGTCCCTTAGGGAGCACCACGTGCCCTGGCTGCGAGCAGCACAGCTGGGAGATCGCCATGAAGGGTCTCCCCTGGGGGTTTGTCATCGTGCTGTGTAACAAAATGAACGGAGCCTCTTGCAGGTTTACCTGCAGTGCTAAAATCTTCATATCTTGAAGTGTAAAAGGATGAAATTTCCCTTATCTGGAAAACTAGATGTCTTTGAATAAAACTAGCAACATTATGGCTTTTGTTAGCTGCTGACAGAGCAAGGACTTTGTTATGGTTTGAGAAACCCACAACAATTTGTTGTCATTCAGACAATTATTCTCTCACCCAATGACCCCTCCCCACCCAGAAAGGGGAATCGAGGGAAAACAAGGAAACACGAGGGTTGAAATATAAGTAGATTTAATAGGATCAGACAAATTAGTTAACATTAATAATACTAAAGAATCAGTATTGATCCTGATACCAACATAAAATACACAAGGACTATACCCAGCCCATTCCCCCAGCAGAAGCCGTGCACTCCAGCAGGGACAGCCAATGTGGGACCCTGCGAGAACTGCGGCTGTGGGAGGAAGGGAAGGGTGCAGGGGTCCGGCACTGGGGTGAGGAGTGCTCAGGATGGCAGCTGTCAAGGGAGAGAGAGCACTACGCAGCAAACTTTCTGATTTATATTGAATGTGATGTTCATGGAATGAAATAATCCAGTCAGCAGCTTGGGTCAAGTGCCCGGGTCTTGCTCCTCCTCATCCCTGCACCTGGTGAGCTGAAAAACACTGAGACCTTGAATCCCACATAGCCTAGCTGGCTATAAAGTAAATATTTTCACAAATTCAGACGCTAGAGTCTTATAAAAGTGCAGTTTTCCCAAGCATTAGAAGATAAATTAGTCCTGTGTCGCTCAAACCAGGACAGACTTCTATATAAATTACAAAACAATTGATTTGTCATGGTATTTTTGAAAGGTGGTGTAGAAAAGATGATACAACTAGGTTCAGTTCTATTAGACATAAGTTACATTATTAATTCTATTTAAAGTAATATGGCACAAATTATTACTGTATGAGAAAGGTCAATATGTAAAATGAATCTGCATACCTTTTTTGTTTTTAATATATATACACCTGGGATTCATGAAAAGGAGTTTTCTTGTGGTTGAGGGATCCTTAGGAAGGAAACGATGGTTTTGTAGTAACCGGGACGCAAGGGTTTGATCAAACAGCATCTCCCAAATCTCATTTGCCCTGTATTAATGCTCAGATACGTTGTTCTGCCTGATTACTTGAATGCCATGAAGTGGGAGCTTTGCAGAGTGTAAGTGTTGGGCTGCTTTATTCGCAACTCAGGGCTGTTCTATTGGCAACTTAGGGCTCTTCAGGAGAATAGGGTCATTTGGGTGGCTGTTGGAACTTGCTGATTCTGCATTTCTAGCTCAGCCCCTGCCAATAAGGTTCAAGTAAGACTGCTGGTGCAGAGCTTTTTAAAAATAACCAGTCCTCCCCACCACCTGGCATGACAGTGGTCTCAGGATTTCTAGTGAGAGAGGAGCTAGTTGACTCCGTGTTACGTGTCCTCCTCTGCCTGTTGTGTTTTCCGAGCTCCCTTCATTCCTCCAGGAGAGCTTTTCCCTGGAAAGCTGAACCGGTGCGGAGCAGCCTGCCTCTGTGTCCATACCCAAGTCTGCAGTTGCCAGTGCGGTTTGTCTGCTGTCTCTCCAAACACTCTGCTCCTGGTCTTTTTGTCCCATTGTAGTGTCAGGTGTTGTCACAACAGTCTGTTACCTACGAACCGTGCCCAACCCCATGTAAAGGTTGCTGGAATGTAATTCTGTTCCCTGGGTGCCTGCACTTCAATTTCAATGCTTTGTTGCACTGGTTTTTGCTGTATCTGAACAGTTGCTGGGAGTTTCATTTACTTCATTTATTTGGTGTTCATTGATAGTTTGTTGAGGACGGCGCACCAAGGCTGCTTTGTATGTTCTTAGGTATTTTGCTATGTCAACTTTTTTTTTTTTAAATGTGTAATATGTGTAATGCTCCCTTGAAGTGTTAGGGCCAAGATCTTTAAAAAGGTGTTTTTTGGGGGAGGGATGATGTAGGGGTTTTTTTTAGTGCTTTTTGTGTGTGTGTGTGATGTTTTGGTGGTGTAGTGGTGGGGGTGGGGTAGTGTTTGGCTTTTTTTAATACAAGGGTTCTGGAATCAGGGATATTTAGCTGCTTCAGTGTTGTATTCTGAATGTAACAGTAAAAATTCTTCTGAAGACCTAGGCAAGAGATTGGCATTTTCTGTTGACTTCATAGGAATTTTTGTCTGTTAAACACCTCCTGAAATGTAATCGGTTACTGAAATGTCTTGGTATGGATTTTGAGGCCTATTATTAAATACCTAAATTTTTAGTCTGAATTTAAGTGTTAGGAAGATGTTAAAAGTCATCTTTCCGGTAATGGAAATCATCCTGGAGTGGTACCTGCTCGATCATACTGAGAAGATGGACCTTGCCCGGTATGATGGACAGGTGGAGGGTAGAGGGCTGAACACGCCAGTGCAGAGGATATTCTACAAATTGTTTCTGCTCACAAAATCTCCATTGAGCAGGTGAGGACTTGGACAGCTTGGCCAAATGTTTCACCAGCGTCAAAGGGCCTGTTCCAGAGGTTTGCATGACTTTCTGCTGTGTATTTGTTTCTATGCCAAAAAGAACGCATCATGGATTATCTATCTGGAACAAAGCAGATGTATTTTAAGTATGAATTTCAAGCAAGCTGACAAGCGTAGTCTTGAGATCACTCAGGTAGAATGCTGCTTTCAGAGAAGAGATGACCTATGTTCTTGCCAGTTTGTCACCTCTCCTTGTGCTGTAATGCTTTTTTGATGGTGTTTAGTGCATTGTTCTCCATAGGACTTGCTTGTGGTCTGGAGAGATTTTATTAAAGAAGCACTAAAATAGGAGTAGTGACATACAAGCTGCATATGTGCGGCTGGAAGTTGGTGTTAGAAACACTGTGGATGTGATAGTTTATATTAACTCAGGAAAAACCTACAGGTGATGGGCTATCCCATGTGGGGCCTTCCCATGTATGCACGTGTCCTGTGGCATTCTGCTGCCCCAGCGGCGGTGCTGCCGTTGGACATGGAGGGATCTCCTCCATCCTCGCCTGGCTTCCCCTCTGTCATCCCTGCGGCTCTGCCAGCTTATCAACACTGCCTCGCGGAATGAGAGGGAAGGACGTGTGCCAGCAGGCCAAGAGTGTGCCTTGCTGTATGGAAAGTAGAACATGTCTGTACTGGGAGATGGCAGAGACGGTCATGGAAAGCAGGGGCTGAAAGGTGCCTTAACGCACGACCTGAGTCAGCTCCTGCACTTGCATACGGCCAGCCCTGTGAGCGCCTCTGACCTGTGTGTCTGACCTGGTGTTACCCTACAGCGTTCAGAGTTGGTTTGTGTTTCATTGTCACAGCCATTTGGCACTTCTGTGTGTCCTGTGACCCTCTCATCATGTTGCTGTCTGCTCCTTGTCCATCTGTCTTGCACTGTGAGGGGCTGTTGGTTGCTGACTCACCTGAAAATTGTGGCACTCCCTTTCCAGACTAAACAAATACAGCTACTCCCACTCTCCTTAGAGGATGTGTTTCCCATATGTTTCATTCTGGAGTTTCTGCAATATATATACAGTCTTTCTTACATCAGTCTTTCCCTTTTGTTTGCTAATTATCACAGTTCTTGAGGTTTGAAACAGGAACAAAGACACAACTTGAGAGTCAAAGAACCAAAACCCTGGTGTGGCAGTACAGATAGGTGAATGACTTAATTTGGCTCATAGGTGACAGTTTGAGATCAGGTATATAAATAAATCAGAGCCATTGCAGAATTTAATTCTGACAAAGACACAGCATGGAGCGAGCTCTTGTCCAGCTCTATGGAGTCTCCTGTGTCTTCTGGGTAAGAGACTTGGAGCTCGTAGCCCATGGCTCATCCTGCTAGAGCGAGTGAAAGGCCGCAGGTGGCTTTCGCAGCCTTGGTACTGATTTTTTGGGGCTTAAGAAGAGGGTGGTCTTTCTGCTGGCCCTGAACTTTGTGTCTAGCTCCAAACGTCCTTTATCCCTCCGCTTTGCACACTCCTGCTTGTTTTTAAGGAGATCCTCTCAACTGATTCCTGCTTTCCAACCAGGGCCAGGGAGAAATGCCTTTGACTTTGGCTGTAGGTCTGGAAACACTTAAACAAAAGCCTGGAGAGCCGTGAAGAACCAGGCCTGAGCTGTCAGGTGCTGTTTTCACCCCGGCAGTGCAGTAGGCTAGACCTTAGCACTGCGCTTGAGTTGAAACCACACTGCTTACGTGCGCCTTCTACACGACTTAGACACTTTGCTGTCTCTGTGCTTTGCCCAGTGTTGTTACAAATGCTTTCCACAATGGCAGGAAATCTAGAAGAAACGTTTAGATTATTTTTTTCCCCATTGTTTTTGAGCTCTATATTCACTGTTGTCAGTCTACGAAAACCACCGACTTGTAGCTTGTTTTAAAATATTCAACCCAAATCCCAGTGAAGTAGTGGAAGCGTTGACTTTGACCGTAACAGATACTGACTTCAGCCTGGCTATGTAAGAGCTGAGGTCATTTGCAGTGCTGTGCAAAGAGGGATTAGCAGTTCCTTTATACCGATGTGGCAGTGAGTCTTACTGTGACACTCACAGATTTTTAGTTGAAAGCTTTGGAAATGGGTCTTGTTGGTGCTTTTAATTTTCTCTTTTTCAGCCATTTTGTCAGCAGCTCTAATCCATGCACAGCCTGACAGTCAGCACTTTTGCAGAAATTAAACATTTTCCATGTGTGATTTGTTACTTGCTTTTGTGATGAGCAAAAACCTTAATCTGAGGTAGCAGCATGCTGTTTGGTCCCAGCATATTTGTTTGTAACTGGTCCAATTTATCTGATTCAGGTGCACTGTGGCCAGGTATGAAACCTGAAAGTGGTTTAATTCAGACTCCATCTACAAGTCAGCACAGTGTTCTTACCTGCACTACAGGGTTAACCACAAGCCAGCCCAGCCCAGCACATTATTCTTATTCCATTGAAGGTAACTTGGCATGGTTTTTATCTGCATCTCTCTCCACCTAATTGAGTCCAGATACCACAAATAGAGAGACTTGCACGTTTGTTCTTGGTTTGTGCATGCTTCTTTATGCTTTGCCTCTTTTCTTTTTGTGCGTGTGTATGTGTTTGGTTTTGTATTTGCTACGTACCTCTGTATGCACCAGGCTGGCTTGTCGGTGCCATGCTGATGGACTTAACGGGGTGAACAGCAAATGGGAAGGGGAGAGGAGACTTATATTCTTGCATGCCTTTACTGGGAATGCTCTTCCAGCTCAAGCTCTGTGTTGGTGGTCTTTAGATTGATGTCAGGAAATACGCTGACTGGCATTGGATTTTTTAAAATTTTTTTGTGATTACTTCTGGAGGTGGATGGCTCTTATGTGTTACACGCACACCCCAGGTTGGTAGATCTGCTAGAGAGTGGAATTCTCGGTATAGAACTGGCCTACAAACTTCCAACTGCTGGAAGTGCCACATGGAGCCAGGTGCTGAATTTCACCAGCTTCCAAAGCAATTTAGCTGAATAATGCAATACTGTTGTTTGTAGCAAATATGTGCAGATTGATACTTTTTTGCTTGGCAGGATTTTTGCCATTTATGTTTTCGTGATGAGTGGGGAAAATTTGTTTCTTTCTCTGTAGTTTTTAAAAAGCATTTCAGGGATTTTTAATCTATTTCTTATGTGATATTTTAATAGAATAACTCAGGGACTTCAGGAGGTCTTTAGTTCAGCCTCCTGCTCAAAGAAGAGTTGACACTGAATTCAGAACCAGGTTGCTCAGGGCTTTATCCAGTTGGGTGTCAAAAACCTCCAAGGATGGAGATTTTGCTAATTCTGGTGCCTGATCATGGTGAAACTTTTTTTCTTTTGTCAACTTGGAACGTCCCCTCTTTCATGTTGTGACCGTTTCTCTCCTCCTGCTGTGCACCTGCAAAAAGAGCCTGGCTCCAACTTCTCGATAACCTCCGTGCAGGTACCAGCAGGCCGCTCTCGGGTCCCCCAGAGCCATCTCTTCTCCAGGCTGGATGGTCCTGCTGCCCCTCGCAGGGCGTGTGCTGCAGCTCCCTGACTGTTTTGCTGGATCTTTGCCTGACCCACTGAATTTTATCAACACGTTTCATATGCTTGAGGCCCCAGACTGAATGCCATATCCAGATGTGGTCTAATGAGGGCCAAGTAACGGGGAATAACTCTTAAAATTAGCAATAAGTGGGTTTTAGCATATCTAATATGCGAAAAGCCATGCAGTATGTCATGCTTGCGTCATTGTGACAGTAAATGGCCCAGCATAATGTTTATCCTCAATTCACTTTTCACATTCGTAAATGAGCAGTACAACACTGGAAATACTACCTTCCTTCAAACATAAGTCTCCTCCGGGTACTCTGAGTGGCAGAGTGAGTTATAGTTTTATAGCTTTAGTTGACAAGGATCAGAAATGGATCTGCATAACATGACCCCTGGCAGGTTTGCCCGTGATGTACCATGGAGAGCGTGTGAATCCCTGGGGATCGGGGAGGTGGCAGAGCCACCGTCAGGCCTTGCTCTGCAGAAGGATTTTAAACCATTTGGTCCGCGCTGCTGTGAGGATGTGTGAGTTTCCCTGTAGGCTGCCCTTAGAAAGTGTGAAAAAATCACTTGAATTGTGTAAATGGTATTGATTTTTGAAAAACTTTTTGCAAAGTGGCAGGAAGCTCTTCCTTTTTCGGATTTGCTACGTTTCCTTTTTGTCAAGTTAGCAATCAGCCCTCTGAGGGGTCAGGTCAGTACTTGGAGGTGGTGGAGAGCAGGAGCTGGAAGGATAGACAAAGGTGCTTTATGAGTAATCTCTTGAAAATCTATCTTTTCTCTCCAGTCAAAACAGTAGGGTGATACACAGCTGTACGGTGCTGCTGTCCCACCAGAGTGTGTTGCAGTGCATGGATATAGTTTAGTCTGCAGATGCTGGACCGAAGTAACATGATATTTGAACCCTGGTGAATGGTCGGATGCACTTAGTGACTGAGAACCTTGCTTCAGCGATGGCCATGGTGGTACGTCGCAGGGGCACTTGGAAGCACTGGGAGCGATGTGGGAGGAATGGCTGCTTCTTGCCTTGCCTCTTCCTCCCCTGTGAGAGCAAAGCAGCCAAGTGAAGCATAAAATGCATTAATTGCAATTTCCCTTCCTAGCACATGAAGCAGGTTGAAACATCTTTGAAAACAACTGAAGCACAAGCAAAAGGGATGAATGAGGCAGAGGAGGTCAGGATATAAGGTCTGAGGAGGAGGTCTGGAAGTTGGGGAGAAAGAGAGGAGAAGAGAAAAAGAGTCACGACAGCTTCAAGGCAGTACTTGTGTTTGCTGAGACCATGAAGTAGTCCCAGCAAGTGGTCCCTTTGGCACATCCGTACCAAACATTTTTGCATGTTTTTGGCCCATTCCCAGGTAAAAGGAACTGAGCCACAGTGCAGAAAGAACTGGTTAATCTCTGTAGTGGGAGCTGTTTGTAAAGATCTGATGTGTAACACTGTATAGATAAAGGGTAATTAAAAAAGAAATCTTGGAAAGAGACCAGAGTTAAGATAAACAAAGAAGTTCATATGAGGGAATCTGTGTTATTACCAGAATCCCAACACTTGGAATCTTTTTTCTATGATTTCTTAACTTCTGTTACCTATCTCAGTGGAGAAGCAGCCTCTTCAGATCACCACAAATGAAAAGCGCTTTCTGTTTGCTCTCTGTGATAATCTTGAGAGAGGTGATGAATAATCTGCCTTCTAGGTAGCTCATCTCCTCCAGCTTCGCGGCAGGTTTGTTCCGCGTTAGCAAGGATCTTTTCTGGAGAGCTGCTCTTTGCAGTGCCCGAGGAAGTGATGTTTTCTTAAGGTAATAACAGCCGTGATCATTTCCGTAACATGTGTAGTTGGAAGGAGTTTTATTTGGAAACTAACCCCTGTTCTCTAGCAGTTGCTTAGGAGGAGCATCTTGATAGGTACCTTACTCTCACGGCTGTGCTTCTAGTAGCTGCATAGCTACTGTAGGTACTTGAGTGTACTTGAGTGTCTTCATTACCGTTATTGCTGTTCAGTGCAGCCTTTTTTCCCCTCTTTCTAAATGTTCTTCTCCCAAAATTCTCTCCCATCTGTTTTTGATCACTACTACTGCTATTTATGAGGGGATTCCCAGGGGCTAATTACTTGCCTTCGTTTCTGCTTCCACAGAGATGCCACCGTTCACGTTTCTCACCTCTTGTAAATACTGTGTATTTCTGCAACTCTTTTAAGATATATTTCTTTTGTTTTTCATCTTTTTGGAGGCATATTTTGGATCCATTCCTTTTTCCAGGAGCTGTTCACCAGGTAGTGTCTGTGCTTGCCATAACACAACGTACATTGATTAAGAGATCATGGTGGGTCTGTTTCCCTGGGCTAGAAAGACTGAAGCCTTCAGAAGCTTGAGTTCCTCAGTCTTGGTTTTTGAGGTGATTCTGCATGGGCGTGATTTGCAGAAAGTGAGGGCTTTTCTCAGAGGGATGGTAAAGTAGGTGATACTATGAATTTCTGCAAGTCTTTTCATAAGCGTCTAAAAGTGATTTTTGGTTTTATTTGTGTGCAGAGAAAGAAGGTTTAACAAAAGAAAATACTTCTTGGTGGCACCAGGTTTAGTACCTGATTTTGTTCATGCTGATTTCATAATTTTTTTTCCACTAATCCTTGAGAGTCCCAAAGCCCCATGTTGAGTAATGTTTAATGGAGTGGCCCCATGGCTGTAAAACCACCAAGTCTGCTAATGACTGGTGTTCCCAGATGGTGCTCTAACAGCCTCTGCTGTGTTTTGGAAGAACCAAATGCAGTTCCACGAAGGCTATTAAAAATCTTAAAATTCATACTAACAACTCCATGTCTCTAATAATTTGTCTTACAAGCTGTTGACAAATTATTTCAAAAAGTCGCATCCAAAAAACAGTTGTAGTCTGATAGAAACATGGGGAGATGTGTGTGCTTTCTCCAGTAGGAAGCACCCTTTTTATACTATTTGAAATATTTGAATGTTTCCTTGATTTTTTTAATGTAATTAGACTAAATGTGCCGATTCCAATGCAGAGAGAATTGTTTTTATCAGAGATGATTTAAACACATTCATATCCATTTTCCTGATTTATTCTGATTGATTTTCAGCTGCTACTAATTGAACATCAAAATGTGATTGCCTACTCAAAACCTTTAGTAAAGATGTGAAACCATTTTAATTATACTCCAGTTCCTTAGCAGGCATGGAGGGAAAAGGTTTCTGAAACATTTGAAAGTATTGTTTTAAAAGATATGCTAGCTCTCCTTCCCTGTAAGCCCAGTTGAAACGTAAATGGTTTCAAAATACATCCCAACTCTTTTTTGGCTGTTACAAGCAGAGTGCTGCTGGAAGTACAAATGCTTGCACATAAGGCTAGTAAGTACTTATTTCACAGCTTGGATTGGTCTCGTTTCTTGTGCTTTTCTAGAAGCATTTAATGCAGTAATTCTTAATTTTACAGCATCGACTACCAATGCCAGTCCAGTCTCTACATCCTCAACTGTTGTCAATATTTCCACGTCAGCAGTAGCCACCATCTCACAGGTAAAACTTCTTCCTCGTTATATTTATGTGCACCATCTCCTTCACCTTTGTTTAACATGTTACTCAAAGCTAAGAAAGGCAGGGGAAATACTTGCATCACTTCAGACGGAGCACAATCAGTACTAGAGTTACAGGGCTCAGTATGTAACTCAAAGTCAGCAAAATTACTCTTGCTGTCTCTTTGACTGTGATGCCTTTCCCTTTGGCCTTTGCAACGAACTCACTTCATTTGTTCTAAGCTGTTCCCTTGTCTGCAGATTGTGTGGTGAATCTTAAACAGGGTACTGAGATCTCTTGAGAGACATTGGAGAAGAAACAGTAGAACTATTTTGAGAATCAAACCTCCAGGGAGAGTTACAGGTGGATATTTTTTGAATGCCTTTGTTCTCCCTCAGCCAGAAAAGGAAAATAGATATTACACCAACAAAACAAATAAAAAAACCTCAGTAAAGTAGGAGATGCATCCTGATGGTGCTGGAATAAAACAAAGTCAAAAACTCCTGCAGCTAGGACAGAGCCCTTCCCCCTGACTGTGACCTGCTGTGGGTAATACATAGTGCTGTCAGTGGTTAACTGCTATTCTGAGTATTTAGGTACACAAAGGAACCCTTCAATGTCACAGCTTTGCAGCAAGAGAATATAGGAAGGGCGGAAAACGCAATGGATGCACAAAAATCCTTGTATGCTTATGCTGTTGCTTTTTAAGGTTCTTTAATTAACATAAACTTGCTTGGAGCTGTAAGGGGAAAAAAAGATTTTCTTTCAGTAGTGCAGATCAAGGTACCTGGTTCACAAATCCAGGTTGCTCTTTGAGGGAATCAGGAGTGCACAGTGTGCCAGAAGACTGTGACGTGACATTTGGGGGGGCTGCTTTTTTTACTATCAGTAGCAGAAATCAAAATCCTCAAGCACAGCTTCAGGGGCTCAGTGATCTCCTCCTAAATGAGTAAATAGTCCCCATAAGCGGATACCTTTCATCACAGCATGCAAAATAATTGCTTGATGAAGTCAGGACATGAGTAAAGGCAGCTTATCCTGTAGCTCTTGTGTCTGGGATTGCACCCTCAGCCAGTGCCAGGACCACTGTCTGTTGCTGTCAGTACGTTTGGTATCAGAAAGTAAAACACAAGACAAACCCACAAATTCCAGAGCACAGGCAGTGTGGACTGATGCTGTGGCATCCACTCGATACTCCCCTGCTACTGCCACACCATTCATAATGAACTCATTTTTGAAGAAACTGGAGGCAGAGGAGTGGCTCTGCGACTGCTGGCCTCCTGTCTGCAGAACCTGCCTGTGCGGGGGCCATTGGGAAGTCAGATCTCTCAACCCTGTTTGGAGGTGCCTAACATATGCAGAAAGAAACAGCACGACGTCAGACTGCGCTCTTGCTGGGATTTCTCTTTGGGAGGCATATTCTAGCATAAAAGTCATCTTAATGTAGAGTGTTTTCTGAAAGAAGTGTCCTGTCATTACTAATCCTTTCCTCTAACAGGAATATCCTACATACACGATCCTTGGCCAAAGTCAGTACCAGACGTGTTACCCAAGTTCTGGCTTTGGAGTTGTAACACCAGCAGACAGCAACACGGAGAGTACTGCATTAGCAACAGCTACGTACCCAACCGAAAAACCAAACGCCATGGTGCCTACACGGACAGTGCAGAGACATTCCTCCGGTAATGGTTGAATCTTTAACAGGGTGGCTGCAAAATACTTGTGTTAAACAGTACAGTGTGCAGACATAGAATCATAGAATCATTTAGGTTGGAAAAGACCCTTGGGATCATCGAGTCCAACCATCAACCCCACTCTACAGAGTTCCCCCCTACACCATATCCCCAAACACCACATCTAAGTGACTCTTAAACACATTCAGGGATGGTGACTCCACCACCTCCCTGCACAGCCTGTTCCAGTGTCTGACCACTCTTTCTGTGAAGAATTTTTTCCTAATGTCCAGTCTAAACCTGCCCTGTTGCAGCTTGAAGCCATTCCCTCTTGTTCTGTCGCTAATTACCTGTGAGGAGAGACCAGCACCAACCTCTCTACAATGTCCTCTCAGGTAGTTGTAGAGAGTGATGAAGTCTACCCTCAGCCTCCTCTTCCTCAAACTAAACAGTCCCAGCTCCTTCAATCGCTCCTCATAAGATTTATTCTGCAGGCCCTTCACCAGCTTCGTTGCCCTCCTCTGCGCGCGCTCCAGCACCTCGATATCTCTCTCGTATTGAGGTGCCCCAAAACTGGACACAATACTCAAGGTGTGGCCTCACCAGTGCTGAGTACAGGGGGACAATCACCTCCCTATTTCCGTTGGTCACACTATTTCTAATGGGGAAAACTATTTTCCAACGGTAATTGCAGCATCTTTGCCTGCTGGCCTGGACAGGGCATTTACCTTCCATTGTCAGACTGGTCTCACTGACGTGCAGAGTATTATGGTGGACCAGCCAGACTTACATATTGGAAGTCTTAGCTGCTGCGATTCAGAAGACACTTACCACATGCTCTGAATGCCCTAGGGAGATGGAATTCCAGGGGTGACTTTAAGAGTTGCCAACAGCAGCTCCCTGGGGACCGTTGATTCTGTCCTGTGTCAGGGCTGGGTGTTCTCTTGGGCTTCAGGCCAATTGGTGATATCCAGTCTCAATAGCTCCTGCTAGCTTTTTCCCTCCCGCAGGCAGGTATTCAGATTACCTGACAGCCGTGACGTAGCTGCCAGTCCCCACTATGGGAGTCCTCCAGGACTGCTCATGCATTTTCAAGAGCTGTAGTTCAGCTATCACCTCTTGATGAGTCGGTCTCTGATGTGCCTAGGAGTATGTACTTTCCTTGCTTCTGCTTCATCGTGTAATCCGGTTTTGAAATGACGGCTGTTCTGCTGTGCATGTGAGCAGATCTGCATCTGCATAGCATTACGTTACCTGGCACTTGTGGAGACAAGATTTTAGCTGGTAAGAGAAGAGATGCAGAAAGTGGATTGAAAACATTTAATTGCGTGTTGTAAAGAAGTCACATCTTTGGTTCGCCTTTTCCACTAATGTCACGTTATGTATCAATCGCAGTGGTGTTGGCTAAAATTTCCTCACCAAAAATACAGTTTTCTAAACTTAACAAGACCAAAGACATAGTGCTTCTTCCAGTGTCTTACGCAAGGAGGTATGAGATTCATCCTGTGATGTTGAACAGTATTAAACTGAAATCTGCTGCCCGTTACAGATTGGTAGGCTGGAAAAAAAATACAGGTTCCATTGATTTTTGTTGGTGCCCTAGGTCTGGCCAGGGTGGACTTAACTTTCTTCGTAGCAGCTCTGCTGGTGCTGTGTTTTGGACACAGCTAAAGCAGTGTTGATAACACACCAGTGTTTGGCTACTGCTGAAAAATGCTTGTACAGCATCAAGACTTTCTTCTCTCCACACCAGCCCTAGCAAGCAGGTTCGGGATGGACAAGAACCTGGAAGGTGACACAGCTGGGACAGCTGGCCTGAGCTGACCAAAGGGATATCCCATACCGTATAATCACAGAGTCACAGACTGGCAGGGGTGGGAAGGGACCTCTGGAGATCATCTCGTCCAATCCCCTGCCAGAGCAGGGTCACCCAGAGCAGGTGGCACAGGAACGCGTCCAGGCGGGTTTGGAATGTCTCCAGAGATGGAGACTCCACCACCTCTCTGGGCAGCCTGTGCCAGGGCTCTGCCACCCTCAAAGGAAGGAAGTTCCTCCTCATGTTGAGATGGAACTTCCGATGTTCAAGTTTGTGCCTGTTATCCCTTGTCCTGTCGCTGGGCACCACTGAAAAGGGCCTGGCCCCATCCTCCTGACACCCACCCTTTAAGTATTTAGAAGTGTTGATAAGATCCCCCCTCAGTCGTCTTTTTTCCAGACTGAAGAGACCCAAGTCCCTCAGCCTTTCTTCATAAGAGAGATGTTCCAGTCCCCTCATCATCTCTGTAGCCCTTTGCTGTCCCCTCTCCAGCAGTTCCCTGTCCTTCTTGAACCGGGGAGCCCAGAACTGGGGAGCCCAGAACATGTCATGTTCATCAATACAAACTGAAGCAGATGAAGAAGGGGTGGGGTGGGGTTTAGCTTCCAAGGTGGCTCTTGCTTGGAGATTTGCTGGGCATCAGCCTGCTTGTGGGCGGTGAGTGATTGCCTCTGCAGCGCTTTGCCTTCTCCGTCTTCCCCAAGTCCATCAGTAGTACCTGAGCTCTGCCAGGTCCTCAAACTCACTCTTGCAACCTGAAAGCAGGGATGGGTGGCTGCCAGTGAGCAAAGCACACAGATCGATAGTCTTGAACTCGGTGAAGTTCCAGACCTCTCTCACCTTTACTTCATGGGATGCTACAGACAGGGGATGACAGACACCATGCTGTGATGATGTAAATCAAGAAGCATGGTGCTTCAAGCACGTTCCCTCTTTCAGGAAGCAGTTGCCCTCTAGTTGGGGTGAGCAACAGTGGATTTACCCATGAGAATTTGTTCTTGTTTGGTGTTGAAAACCTAAGGAACTGACCTGTTGTTTAAATGCACTGGCCAGGGAATGGCCCAGTTGTTAATGTTTTTGGTGCCATTGTCTTATCTCAGGAGTTCTCCAAGTTCACAGTTTTGCATGAATTTTCATAGGAATTGCAACGTCTCGAAGATCTTCAAGACCCAGACTGAATTCAAGCTCTCAAGTTCCCTGTGCCCTCTGCCATCCCAGTACAGTTCTGGTCCTGTTTCTGAACTGGTTAACTCTTTTGCCTGCTAGTAAAGGATTCAGAAAGTATCTTCCATTGGGGTTGTAATATTCTGCACATCAAAGCATTGATTTTTATTTTTTTAATTTTTTTTGTCATGGTGGTGCTTTACTCTTTCCCTGGGGAAGGGTGTTCTTACCAGTAGCAGAATAGGCTCCATAATGTATCCCCATCAGTCATGGCCATGGTGCTTGGCCGGTTCTGCGCCTCCAGGGCTGAGATCATCCCTGTTATTCTTCACTAATTCTTAGGCAGGCCAACGGAGCTGTAGTCAAAGTATCTCTGTTTCACAGTTAGCACACTGTGGATTTGTGTGTGATTAACACACTGCAGATAACTCTGTGCACTGGCTAGTGTTTAGCTGACGTCAAAGGCTTACAGTGGCACAGGAGTGGGCAGTGTGTGCGGAGGTGGAAACAGCACACGTTGCGTAGTGTTGTGTGACACAAAAGGCATTTGACTAGTCCAGGAAATCTGTGAGGGAGAGGCATCGTTAAATACTTTCCTTTGTACACTCATTCCAGACTGCAGGATTCTGGTGCTCTCCCAAGAAGTATTAAAAGAAACAATTGAGTAATAAAGCAGTTCCAGGGTAGTGAGACATCTGAGGGGTTACAGGGCTCAGGATGGAGGGTGCTCTGTCTTTGGCTTTGTAGCTGTAGTAGCTCAGTCCTGCTGGACTGAATCGAGGACATGAAGCTGTTTTGAAACAATGGGACGAAGAAACCATGTTTTATGTTCTAATAAGGGTTCAACTACTACTGCATCAATAAAGCAAGATAACATCTTACCTTTTGCAAAGGAGGTTTGTGGCCAAATGCTAAAAGCTTTATGTTGGTGTGTTTTGAGGCATAAGAGGGTGAGAGCTGTGTGATTTCTTTCTTCTAGGAGATGCATCCACAAGCCCTTCATTATCAAGAGCAACAGCAAGCAAAGAGTTAGATGAGCAGGCAAGAAAAAACATGCCTGGGAAGAACAGGGGGAAGAGGAAAGCAGATACCTCTTCCTCACAGGACAGTGAACTGGAGGTAAGTAGTAATCTTGTTTTCTACAGGTAGCATTGCAGAATTGCGTGGTGGTAAAAGTCCTCCTCTCTTTCTTTCATCCTATCTCCATGGAAATGGAAGAGGATCGTTAGAATAATAGAATAGTCTGGGTTGGAAGGGACCTTTAAAGGCCATCCAGTCCAACCCCCTGCCATGAGCAGGGACATCTTCAACTGGATCAGGTTGCTCAGAGCCCCGTCCAACCTGACCTTGAATGTTTCCAGGGATGGGGCATCTCCCACCTCTCTGGCCAACCTTGGCCAGTGTTTCACCACTCTCATAAAAAATGTCTTCCTTACATCTAGCGTGAATCTACCCTTTTTTAGTTTAAAACCATTACCCCTTGTCCTATCACAACAAACCCTTCTGAAAAGTCTGCCTCCATCTTTCTCATAAGCCCCATTTAAGTACTGAAAGGCTGCAGTGTCTTCCTGGAGCCTTCTTTTCTTCAGGCTGAACAACCCCAACTCTCTCAGCTTGTCCTCATAGGAGAGGTGTTCCATCCCTCTGTTTTTGTCGCCTCCTCTGGACCTGCTCCAACAGGTTCATGTCTTTCCTGTACTGAGAGATAATTTGGGAAATTCCCATGAGCCATGTTATCTGAGAACTGACCCGAATGAGTTCTTCAGTGGTCCTTGACAAGCATCACTCAAACACATCTTGGAATCATCGTGGTGTCAATGGAGGAGACAGCCTGGATGTCTCCAGTACAGCCTCCTGCTCAGAGCTATCCCCAGCACTAGAACCATGGCTTGGTCTAGCTGAGTCTTGAGAACCTCCAAGGTTGGAGATCCTGTACCTGTCTAGTGATCTGTCCCATGACTGCTGTGTGCACCTGGGGAAGGAGGTTTTCTGTCCCCAGCTGGAATCTCTCAAGCTACAAATTTCCCCTTCTTTTTCCATGGCAATTTTCCGTCTGCCACTATTGAGGAGAATTTGTCTCCATCTCCTTTCAATTAGTTGTGATCTGCTATTAGGTCACCCTTACTCTCCTCTTTGCTGAGATAAACCATCACAGCTCCCTCAGACTCTGCTTTAGGCTGCTGACTATCTCCACAGCCTTTTGCTGGCTGCTCTCTCGTTTGCTCACATACCTCTGGACATGGGGATGCAATCTGAGGTCACCCAGTGCCAAGTAGGTGAGACAGCACCTTCCTTCCTTCTGTTAGCTAGGCACACTTGGTATTCTCCAGCACACAATTCCTCTTACCCACAGGGAGAGAGCGCTGCTGGCTCATGCTGTGCCTGGTATCCGCCGTAGCCTCCAGCTCCTTCCAGCCTGGACCAATACGAGGAATTATTCTACCTCACACACACAATCTGCAGTTACTGAACTTCTAGTTCCTGTTGGCCCAGTTCTCAAGTTTATCAAAGTCCTTCTGTACTGAAACTCTGCTATTCCTCATGACAGCCAGTCTCCCTTGTTTATCATAACAAAGGTGTCTCTGATAAACACCAAGGTCATTTACCTCTGCTCTGCAAGATCACAAACAGTAAACTACCCTCACAGGGCTCTAAGTTCATTAGCGCCCTTAAGTTTTTGCTTTATAACTATAAAAGGAAGAGAAGCTTTGGAAATAGTTTGACCAAGAGAGCCTTATTCTGAGCATATAGTTGCACTGTACGGTATATAAACTCCACCACATTAAACCAAAAGAGTTTAATTAATAATGCATTCAGCCTGTAAGATGAATACTGTTAAATACTGTTCGTATCTGTTAAAAGCATACTGCAACTAGGCACAAAATTAATGCTAAAACTTGCTCATTTGTCATAGCTTAGTGCTTGGAGTAGCTCAACTCTAACCTGCTTTTATTGTCTACACAGCGAGTGTTTCTCTGGGACCTGGATGAGACCATCATAATCTTCCATTCACTTCTCACAGGGTCTTATGCTCAAAAATACGGCAAGGTAATATTGTATTTTGTGTGGAAGGAAAACCCTATCTGTCATGCAGAAGTAAATGTTAATCTTTGAAAAAGGAATAGAAAATGATATTTTGTTTTAAACATATAAGGTGATATTTTTAACTTGTTGGCAGTTTGGGGTGGAGAAAGAACACTAAATTTGGCTTTATGCAGAGCTGGTATATGGACATCACAAACATTTCCCTTCTAACAACACAAGTCGTAAAGTGTCTGCTTGTTATCATCAGTGGGAATTACTGAGGTCATAGCACGTAGTGAAAGATAGCGTTTTTTCTTCTTCAAAACATATTGAAGATTTTTGAATGTTTTGTTTTGTTACTTCTGAAAATGCAGCAGTCCCTTCTATGCAGTACTAAAGTGTTTTGTTAAATTTTGGGTCACTGTAGTACCTTTTTCTTTTTTTTTCTTGAGTTGTTTAAAATACTAGGGAAACCGTAGTTCACGCCATTGAGTGCAGACGGAATTACATCAGGCTTGATATACAGTAGAAACTTCGTGCAGTGTAACTGATGAAAGTTCTGTCACAATTTACTTCTACTTGTAACCCCAGTAAATTGACATTTTCTCTTTTTGTTTTGCCAGGATCCAACTCTAGTGATTGGCTCAGGTCTGTCAATGGAGGAGATGATTTTTGAAGTAGCTGATACTCACTTGTTTTTCAATGACTTGGAGGTACATGGCAAATGTTTTTGAAAGGCAAAACTCCACTTTACCGAGTTAAAATTCCACTGCACTGTTTGTGAGGGGTGTCGCGCTTCAGAGCCGCTTTGTGCTGAAACATAACGGGCTGCCAGAAGTGAAGCGGTTCTAAGCACAACCAAATCAAAGAGGCGTACTCTTTTGTCTGAGACAGGCATTCTACAGACTTCTAGTGTCATGAGCTCTCTTAGCTCTCCTGTGGGTTTCTACTTGAACCTATATAAATGAAAAGAGTGATGTCTGCTTTGTCTTACGTTTTCATTCTGGACTGGTAAGCACTTTGCTTTCACTGATCCTGTTTTGAAATGGAGACCAGAGATGTGGGGAAAGGGTGACCTTGAGAATGTCAGTTCTCAGGGGCTTTGACTACGCCAAGGACGGAACACAACTTGTGCATCTCAGCCAGTGTCTCAGCAGTTACCTTGTCTGTGTAACAACTCAGAAGGACATGCTTCCATAGACAAGCATGCTTTACACAGGGAGGTCATGCAGCACCCTCGATTTTTCTTTCCTGCAAGCTATTGCTGCTGCTCTCCCCTTCCCATCCCGCCTCACGGAGTTCTGATCAGCTCCCATCCTCTTTCATGCGCAGTATTCTTTGCCAAAATAAATACATCTCACTGTTATGCACAACTTCCACAGAAGTTGATTATAAATCTTTGCTTTAATCCTGGCAATGCTCTGTGCTTTGCTGTTGTATATTATCAGGTAGTGATGGACACAGTAATGTGATCTATGCCGGGAGATGTGAAGTCAGGTCAGAATCTGGAATTAAATGGTTGGAAATAGCAGATGTCCTGACTCATGTCTTCTTTGATATGAGTCCACAAATATGGACTTATGAACCTAATTTGCAGAATTTACAGGACTAGTTTAAAGCTTAGGAAGGCTGAATATGAACAGTGAACAATTCGTTGTAGGTGCATCACTGATGCAAATTGTGGGAAAACAAGAGGTTTTTGTTATTGCAAAGAGAAACTTAAAGGAAGTTTCCATTTGTGGCTGTGACTACTTGCAGCTGTAAACTTTGCAAGGGTGATGATGACAGTTACCTCCCTGCCCCAAGATAAAAAAAGAAAAAAGAAAAAAAAACCACAAAACCAAAACAACAAAAAAAACAAATCCCAAACCCCAAATACAGCCTCTTGTGCTGGAAAGATGGTCACTGATATGTTAACTATGTGATCAGCAACACCACTTACTGCTGTCGGTGGTGTTTAGCAGCAGCAGGGGGAAATTCTTGAAATGGGAAAAATTCACTTCTTGTCCTAAGGTGTTGGCAGTTTGGGTTAAATCAGCTATGCTAAGCACCAGAGTCTTGGCAGTGCCGCCACGCTGACGCTGAACTCCAGGGTTTGTGCTGTGGCTCTCTAACAGAATTGATGGTTGTGCTGATGAAATGGAATATCAATACTTGACCAGATAATGTGGTTTGGGGGTATTTTTGCTTTTGTTTCGTTTGTTTTTATGAAATGGCAAAAGGGTTTCAGATGAGAAGTGAGCTCTGAGTCCAACCTGTTTAGTGAGCGCTGGAGTTCCTTTTTTTTGCAGACAACTCAAAATGTCATAGAAACATGCTTTTTTCAGACTTTTCTGGTACTTTGAATCCCAGTCTTGGCGAGGACCTGTAGTTGCTGAGAAGTTAAACCTATTACTGGATGACAAAGCTGATGGAAGCTGTGTATAGGTGTGGAGGCAGTATGGCATGGCTTGTTGCTGTTGGAAAATGGGAGGGGATTGTTTTATATAACGCTTTCTTTTATCTGCAAATTTCAGTATGTTTCTGGATTCCAACAGCGTGACTTTATTATTTTTTTTTTTCTTAAACAGGAGTGTGACCAGGTACATATAGAAGATGTGGCATCTGATGACAATGGCCAAGATTTAAGGTGGTGTACTGATGAATGCATGAAATGTATAGTTACTGTAATCTGTTTTTCATGGGGACTTCAAACCCAAAAGGGATGGAGGGCAGCATTGTGCAGGGGATGAAGCTTGGCAAACGGTGTTTGTCTGCTGGGTGGTATTTCTTTGAAGACCTACAAAACATTGAGACTTTTGGAATGACAATGTGAATTATATTGTCCACTGTTGAGTGCTGCCTATGTGCTCGATGCCATGTTGCGATTGGAGAATGAACACTCCAGACTTCATGATCTGACCTTTGAAAGTCTCCCTATGGCTTGCATCCCTCTGTGAGCGGATTGTGCATGCTGGGGGGGGTGAGGGTGAGTTTTCTGCTGACTCATGGAAAGGTCTGAGAAGTGCCTGTCAGGGAGAAAGAAATATGGGGAAAGTGGTGAAGCATGACCTGCTTCCTGCAGCCATGGGCTGCTAAAGCAGCTCGTCTGCTTGTGGAGCTACAGCTGCGATGTAAAGACACAGATGTTATGTTTGGAAGATCCTATACTGGGGTTTATCACTGCAGGATGAGAAAGAGGTTAGTGGGAAGGATGCTCTGTATCACAGAGGAGCGAGCAGGCAAAGAGCAAAGGAAGGTTTTGTAGTGGAGGGTGTGAAAGAGGAGTTGAATCGGTACATTGCAGTACAGCAGTTCAGATCCAGCAGCAAGTGTAGCTGGATATCAGAGGATGTTGCCAACAGAAGTCGGTCTCTGCTGGCAGGGTGCAGTGGTGGTTGTGCAGAGTTCCTCTCCGAGGTGCTTCTCTAGCTGCTGTCAAGCTGAAGTCTGCAACCCCGCCAGGAAAGCTGCAGTGATTCTGCTGCTGTGGCACACGTAACATGTCTGCTTTTCTGAAATAGCAATTACAGTTTCTCCACGGATGGCTTCAGTGGCTCAGGAAGTAACGCAAATCACAGCTCATCAGTTGGTGTCCAGGGTGGAGTGGACTGGATGAGAAAACTGGCCTTCCGCTATCGCAGGGTACGAGAGATCTACGACAAATACAAAACTAACGTTGGAGGTGAGTGTTCACCTGCACCCAATATCAGGGCACTAAACAGGGTTTGTGGTGCCGCACTCCATCCTTCTTGGAGCTTTTGCTTTTCTGAATGTTTGGACATGAAAAGTGACCATTCTCCTAGTGCTAAGTGGGATCAAATCTCCATGGAATCTAAGAGGGTACGTCTTCCAAAACTGAACAGCATGCCAGCGCAGTCTGGGAGTTATGTAGATAGGGATGGTCAGAGAAAATTTTGGTGCAAAGAGTGTCCTGTTGCTAATTTTGTTGCTAATTTTGTATGAAAGGCTGCCTATCACCCTGCTTAGAATGGGCCGAAATGACTTCCATGTCATGTTGCTTAGGAGGTCTTTTCACTTGTGTCTTCACAAAGTCTGTCCTTTATCATGCTATTGTCAAGAAATACAGTGTTCACCCTCTTGGATGTTGTGCTCGTAGTCTGACATGACATCTCTACCATCTGTTCACAAAGTCACTTACAATCTTCTAGTTTTGTTTCCCTTCCAGTGCCAAAGTAGTAATAATGATGCAAACCACAGATATCAAATGTAGATACATTTTCTTTTTAGTCCGAGTCTTGGCGTTGCCATCCCTGGGAAAGGGGTGCTGCTGGTGCAGGCTCGGCCTGGAGGAGTGTGGGTTTGGGTACCCTTTGCCTACACAAAAAAAACTTCATAGAAAGTTTTCTTGGACATATTTTCTAAAAACCAGGTGTTCAAAACTATAACTTTCAGTCTGCATTTCAGTATCCTGCAATTACCTTATTCCTGGTAGGGATCAGACCGTTATTCCATATTTTGCATGTGGGAAACCTGGATGCAGAGTTTTTCAGGACCTGTCTAAAGCCACATGGTAAAGCAGTTGGCAGTGCAGCCCACAGTGGGTTCCTCTATGGCCTCATTGTCAGAGGACAGGTGTAGTTCAGGGTTGGAGACAAGTGGGGGGTTCATACGTCATGGCTGGAAATCGGGCGGAGAGACGTTCAGACTCAGGGTGCTCCTTTCTTGTATTTACTGATGGGAGCAGGTTTGAGCATATGGACTCCATTGCTGGCTGCTTTTAATTCAAAACTGGATGCTTTGAGTATATGGTATCTAAAAGAGACAAAAAATACGTGGATAAAAAAGCGGGGGGATTAAAGAAAGATATCTAAAAGGGATTAAAGTGGAAAGGGTCCTTGGGAAGAAGGAAGTCAAAGAGAGGGACTGCAGGACTGCTGTTTGTGGCCTTGAACAACACCTGTTGCTGTGAGTGCTTTGTACAAGAGAAATGCATTTTGTTGGGCGTATCCTGAGAAATGGTTTGAAATAATCGGAGAAAGTGTCTACCCAATTCCCCACAGTCAGTGTCACAGATGGGTGTCTGGGCTCGTCTGTGTCACTGGAAGCTGGTTTCTCCCATTGCCTTGAGACAGTGTCACCTTTCAGATGCCTTCAATACCGGGTTATTTATTGCCGAAGAGGCAGCTGTTGAATTGAGGGAGGGCGCGCTCTGTGTTAGACTTGCCAGCTCAGACGGAACACTTGTGTTGCTTGCCTTCCAGGCCTTCTTAGCCCGCAGAAGAGGGAAGCTCTGCAGCGACTAAGGACTGACATAGAAGTGCTAACGGATTCCTGGCTGGAAACTGCATTGAAGTCCCTGCTACTCATACAGTCCAGGTACGGAAACTGGAAACGTGTGTGTTGCTTTCTCAGCCCTTTCTCTCGCTGAGATTTGTGTGCGGTGCTGTGTTGCGCTACGTTACTAGTGCTGTGTGTCACAGGTACTGGGAAGCAAAGTGAGTGAGTGCAGGAGCTCTGCTCCTGAGCGCCCTTTGGGATTTTTCTGCTGCAACATGTGTTGTTAAGAAGGTTCCCTTAATAGGGCTGTCCTCACAAAATCGCATTTCAGTCAGAGAATTTCTGATTAAAACAAAAACAAAACAAGCAAAAACCACACATCAAAATCCTGGCCTAAAAAGCCTCTTGAAAGCAGGACGCTGAAGCATGTGGCACTTTTGGAAAGGCAAGCAAGCTCCCCAGAGTAGCCCTCGGTGCCGCTGGCCATAGATGTGCTTTTATAAGTGTTTTTCTTCTTTTAGAAAAAACTGTGTGAACATCCTGATCACAACCACCCAGCTGGTACCAGCTCTTGCCAAAGTTCTCCTGTATGGATTGGGCGAGGTGTTTCCCATCGAAAATATTTATAGTGCTACAAAAATAGGTAAGGGGTCATGCTGAGTACCTGGCACTGAGGCGTCTGCTGCGGGTTAGCTGGGATTTTTGCACAGGAAATGCAGTTTCTGCGTCCGAGCAGCCCCCACGGCTGCTGTGGACCAGCTGCCCATGTAATAGTGGTGGCTTCTGGCCTCACAAGCTGAACTGGGTGTTCTCCCTTTCCCAGTAAGACACGAACGTGTTTCTATACTGGGAAAAAGGGACCTGTTTAGGCTTCTGTTACTCTCTGCCTAAGGCTCATTATAGTGGGATTGTCTTTTGGCAGGTAAAGAGAGCTGTTTTGAGAGGATCGTGTCACGATTTGGAAAGAAAGTCACCTATGTAGTAATTGGAGATGGGCGTGATGAAGAGGTTGCAGCCAAGCAGGTGGGTTTCTGACTCTGTGGAGGTGGGATGTGGGTGGATGCAAAGGGAAGTTACTGCAGCAGTCTTTTTCTGCGGGGACTCTTTTCCCAGGGCTGAACTTCAAGCCAGGGACAGCCAGGGGGAAACTTTGCCTTTGATGCAAGAGATCTTTCTTTCACTGTGTTAAGATGGGGAGTATTTTGGCTCTTCAAGGTTTAAAGTTTCTGTTTAGGATTAAAGTTTTTGTTTAGGATTGTGTATAAATGTTGACCCTGTAAGACGGTATCTTGATGTAGCATGTCTTGATCACAGCGTGCAGTGGTCAGTTAGGATAATGGTATTTCTCAGAAGCACGGAGGGAGTCAAGACTCAGTTGCCAGTGATCAGATCAATACACGGCGTCTGCCGTTAGTGTGAATTACAGACAAGGAGCCAAACGGTTCAGTTGATTTGGACAGGCCTGAATAAGTTGTTCAGTCATGCTAATTAAAGGCAGTGAAGTGCACAGATTATTGTCAGGACACCATCTCCGCAGGCTTTACGCTGTCTGTCGTGTGCTGGAGTTGTCACCTCTGCGGGTTCCCTGGGAGCCCTGGAGGGGCGTTCCTGGGTGAAGCAGCAGCTCACAGCCGAGTGCTGAGGTTTCCATCGTGAGCGTTGAAAGCAGCTGATAGTCAGTGCGGGTGCCCATCATAAACAGATGTGCAGATAAGATACCGATGTGCGCAGGGCTGAGGTCCTTCCTGAACACGGTATGCTCAGGCACTGCTCTCACAAGTGCTGTATTGCACAACCCTCCGGGTGTACCTTGGCTGCTCCCACCTAGCTGTAAAATCACCCCGACAGCCCTGACTTTGTCGTCTCTCTGTTACAGCACAACATGCCTTTCTGGAGGATCACAAATCATGCAGACCTGGTGTCCCTTCACCAAGCCCTCGAGTTAGACTTCCTGTAAGAAGCTGGAGCGAAGGCGTGACTGCAGCTCCTTCAAGCCCTCTCCATCGCTGGGGAGGCAGAAATCTCGTACATTTGGGGACTCACTTTTCAGCTTGATGAAGAAAACGTACCTAATGCAAACTGTACAGTAGAACATGACACCAGGTCATTTCCTCAGGAGCACAGGCCCTGCCAAGTACAGAGGTGTCCTATAAGGGAGCACCAGACTCAGCAGAGCTAGAGCTTGTCTGAAGAAGAGATTTACAGAAGCCAGCTGAATTCCTGTAGCAGGTAGTCTCCAGAGGAAGGGGGTGATACAACGGCAGAAGTACTTGGAAGAGCCTTCTCCTTTCTGTTCAGCTTAGTTGTAGAACCCAAGTAAACACAAAACCTTATTTTTATAGAAAAATACTGATGGCAGAGCTGAACCTCCCTTGTTTCGCAAAGCCGAAAAGCTATGTTTTTTTTCCATAGGAAATATTAATGAAAATGTCAAAAATACCTCTATTGCTGTGAAATGTGTCCTCTCTCCTTCCCCGGGTGTTCAAAGCAGTTAATTTATTACAATGTCCTTATGTTATTTCCTCAACATGGGATTTCTGGAAAATAGAAAGTTAAGGGAATGTTTCTGGGATACGTGGTTTCTGTAGAGGACAGTGTTGGTGTTCTGAGTTGATCCCAGCAGCTTCTAGTCAATGTGTGCACAAGCCTTGTTAACAAGCAGGAGATCCTTGGATTTCAGCTATCTGTGACCCAGCGCGTAGATCCCACAGATTTTCCCTCTAAAGGAAAACAAAACTGCCTATGAACATTAGATACAGCACAATACTCTTGCAAACTGCTCAGATGTGAACAGAGTCCTTGTCTGGACTAGAAATAATTTGACAGAACTAAATTCTCATGAATGTTACAAAGAAGGGTGTGTTTATTAACCTTCACCTCTGCTTTCCTGACTCCATTTGTGAGAGTAGGTTCCTTTTAGTAGAATCAGATTCGATTTTCTTGTATTTCTCTTTGCATTAGCCTAACTACATAGTTAGAAACAAAACCCTTGTTAAGAGGGACTTAATTTTCTAAGACACTGTGACTTGGCAGCCTGGAGCACGCTGGCCTTGGGAGTGATGCTTACGCTGATTTTTCTGCGACTATCTCAGAGAAAAAGGCTGGAGTCGGTGACCTGCAGTACCGCTGGTCAGAAGCAGCCCTGGAGACTGGGGGCTGGCACAAGGCACTGGTTTTGTGCCAAGTCAGGCTGTGTTCAGTGGTGTCTGCCTCCTGCCCGTACCCCAACGGCACCAAATCAGCAGGTGCTGGGGGGTTCTGCACGGGGGAGATGTCAGCTGTGCCCCGCTGCACACCTCTGCCACCGCAGCTGCACCCAAACCCTGCCAGATCGCTGGTCCCCAGCACAGTGTCACGCTCTGGGACCCACAGGTGACTGGTCTGGAAGCGTGTTGCTTCAGGGAGGGCGCTGCCCCACTCAGACTGTGCCCACAGAAGCAGGTGATGTGTTCGCTGCATTCCTTTCATGGCATTAATTACTGAGGAATAATTTCCATCAGTGCTGGGGGAGTTGCTCTGCTGTGCCCCAGGAGCGTTCCTGGGCCAGCTCTGGGCAGCACCGTGGAGGAGATGCCTAGAGCAAGGGGTTTGGATCCCCAGAGCGATGGGACGGGAGACAGAGGTCTCTGTTTCCATGTTCCTANAGAGGAGCTTCTCCAAGGTGGTCAGAGGAGTTGGGAGCAGTGCGCTTTCCATCCAGCTCCTTCCTAGGTGTTGGCCTTGTGCTCTGATCTCAGGCAGACGCTCTGGATCTGCGTATTTCCCCAGAAACTCTGCTTTAGGAGCGTGCCATCTGTGGAGAAGCTGCTGCCTGTGAGCAGCACAGCCTCTCGTCCCGTTAGAAAAATGTGAGGAGCCAATTTCTGCTGTGAGTGTTCCTGAATAGGGGAAGGGGTGTCTTTTGGCTGCGCTGCCAGTGGCCGCTCTGCTGGCAGCTGCTGGCCCAGCAGAGCCCCTGTGGCAAGCTGGGGCCGTTTGTGTCCTGCGCAGCAGCAGGGTTTGAAGAGAAGCAGGAACAGGAGCCCACAGGGGTGTTTTCCTATCTGCTGTCTGCATGAAGGGGAGGGCGCAGGTGTGCTGCTGGGTGTTCCCACGCAGCCGGGGCAGCCCAGGTACGTGTGCGGTGGTATTTCACAACGGTGTGGGCCCCGTGCGGGGAAGGCGGAGATGCTGCAGGGCTACAGCTCCATTACTGCTGGGTCCATGAAGGGCCCAGTTCATTTGGGGTCCCTGTGATGTATCGTTACTGTGTCAGCCAGGACGGATCTGGTAGGAAGTGAGCCGCTCCGAGAAGCAGCCCCGTTGCTCCCAGGGTCTGAAACGTCTCCAGAAGATCAGGACTTACTTGCAGTCACAGAAGAGTCTGTGCTGGATCCTGACCATCTCTCTGCGGGTCCCCAGCCCATCCAGAGGTCTCCTGTGAGCGGGCTTGGGACATGTCCCAGCCTGTGAAACAGCCTGTTCGGGGCACATCTCGTACTCCGGCTGGCTGAACTTTGGGATTAAAACCTGTGCCTTAACCTTCCACCATCTGGCGTGGCCAAGCGGCCCATTGGCTTCAGTAGTGGCCAGGGCAGCTTGCAGGAGAGCGGCCCGTGCTGGCCCGCAGGGGGAGGTGGGATGTGTTTTGCCCAGGCACTCGCAGTGAGTGCTGGACCCAAGGTACCAAGCAGCCCGGCAGCTGGCTGGCTTTGCTTTGTGTTTGTTTACTTTAAAATGTTTTAAGGAAATTTTAAGATGGCAGAATTTTAGCTGAGTGTGGAACTCTTGCAGCCAGTGACATTTCATACTGATATTTATACGATGTCTCCTTGAATGTATGTAAAGTACTTTTATAATAGGAGGTTGATGGTACATTTCTGTGTTTATGTTTAATAAAGGTTGACCTGGCTATTTTATTTTTTCCTCTGCTGGCTGAATTAAGACTTTTCCTGTCTTGTGTGGCAGGAAAAGCATCTCTAGCTGCACGTTGATTTGCATCTGTCTCTGTGCTCTCCCATTTCCCCTGACCTGGCTGTAGCTGAACTGGTGACAAACCCGAACACCTGAATGACAGCAGCTGCTGGCTGTGGGTGCTGTGGCCTCCCCTTCAGTACCACCGCAGCTGTGGAGGCTTTAAAAAAACCCACCTGATCCACTAATATTTGCTTCCTCCAAGAGCCCTGGGGGAGATGTCTGTGCTGGCGCTCTCGGAAAGCAGCACGACCCCGCAGCAGCCCCCGCTGCGCTACCGACCCCTCGGCAGCAGGAGCGTGGTGAGCACTGGGTGCTGCGGGGCCTTTGCCCAGTCATGGTCTGTGTTATGGGAACTGTCCTATGAACTGGAAAAAATAAATAAAGTCTTTATTTTCTATAGTCACTGCTTCAGCTTGCTCTCTTACACCCCTGCAGTCACTCCCTGTCCCCTGCAATGGCCTGGCCTGGGTTTGGTGGCACTGATGGCGTTCAGGGTGATGGTGCCATAGGTCCCCCCACAGGTGCTGGCGCAGACCCCACTGCCCTGGGGCAGCTTGCGGGAGCCAGTGGTAGCAGTTCCAGCTCCGCGGCGCTGCTGTGGTGCCCAGGGGAGCCCATGGTGCTTGGATAGTCTCACATAACCCTTCCCTCCCTCTCCCTTTTGCACAAGGCCGACAAACCACCCTCCTCCCAGCTGGCTGTGGTGCTGCATCCTTGGCCATGGGTGGTCTTGTTCTAGGAGCAGCTGTCAGGAGCATTTCAGCTCCTCCTCCAGCGGCGTCCTGCTGCCTCCCTGGTACCCTGGGACAGGGTCCTGCTGGGAGGGTCAGGGACGGAGGCGAGGGGAAAGGCCAAAGGCCAGTGCCAGGACGTGTCACAGCTGCTGGCTGGGCAATAGCAAGACGAGGCAGGGGCCGCTCTGGGGCCTGCGGGGGTTCAGACATGGAGCTGGGGTCAGCCCCGCTGGGGAAGCAGCGGGTGTCTGTGCCCAGGAGCCAGCTCAGCCCCACACTGGCCACATCTACAGCCACGTACGGCTAAGACACCGGCTGTGGCTAACACCAGCCATGTCATGGCGTTGCAAGCACCGCCTGGGGTGCGGCGGTGGGAATGCCAGCAAAGGCACCGTGAAGTGGCCATAAGCCAGAGGTGCTGAACCAACGCTTCTGTCCATGAAGAATCCACATTGGACTGTGCTTCCTGGTTTCCGGAGGGACGCAGCCTCGACCCATCCTGACCCTGCACCATCCTCCCCCCCCTGCAGGAACCCCCAAGCCTGGCCCACCCTGAGGGGGAGTCCCGGCCGCCTTCCCCTCCCTCAGTGGGGCTGTAACAAGCGACCTTGGACCTTAACAGCAAAACAGGAGGAGGAGGAAAATCCTGGCTGGAAACAGAAATAGCAGATGATAGCTGCTGCCGTGAAGGGAACAAGCTCTTCCCCACCAGCACCCACTTCCCTGAGCAAGAACGGCGGCAGCCGGCACAGAGAGGCACACACAGGGAGAACAAGCCATTGCTCTTTATTTTGTTTTTTTTTTTTTTTTTAAAAAAAAGCTAATAATAAATAACAAGAGAAGCTGACATGGCAGCGCAAACACAACATGCTGGACCCCCCATGAACACTGTGGCTCCCCAAGGGCACAGCCATGGCAGCCGTGCCGTGGGACTCACCAGGTGCTTGTGCATCACCCCCGGTTTCTGCCAGGTTCCTCCGGCTGCCCAAAACAACAGCCTGGGGGGGGCAGAAGCGGGAGCAGGGCTAACAAATCTGTCTCCCCAGCAAGTCACTTTGGAGGAGCTGGCCTCAGACAGCAGACTCAAGAGCAGCAGCCCCATTCGGGAAGCGCTGCCCCCCTTTCCGGGAGATGGGGAACTGGGCCTGGGCCAGCCACTGCATCCGCCTGTTCACGAGGTCCGGCACCGAGAGCGAGCGGAACTCCAGCCTGTCAGTCCTCCCCTTGGCATCCACCACGTCATAGCCGCCTTCTTGCTGCATCTGCAGGTTGGGGTGCAGCCACTTGTAGTAGGCGAGTCTCAGTGCCAGCCCCAGCAGGTAGCAGGGCAGCGCGGCAGAGACCAGCGGGATGAGGTACGAGTGCTCCTCAGAGGGGGACTGGCACCAGAGCCAGGACAAGGCCAGCAGCGTGCTGTCCACCAGGATGAAGCCGTGATAGATGATGCTGCGGTACAGCGTCCTTCCCTGTGCCACGTTGAACCAGCTGAAGTAGAGGATCACGGCCACCATGGCGCGGTAGAGCTGCTCGGGGCCGGGTGACTCCATGAAGTCCGTGCCCTGGAGACTGACCCAAAGGAACATGGCCAGCCACACGAGTGGGAAGTGGACAGCCACACTGTAGGGCCAGAGCAGGGCGAAGAGGGCGACCACGAGGATGCGGGGGCAGATGAGGAAGAGGTTCCACAGGAAGTAGACGATGGAGGAGTGCCAGCTCAGCTCGTACTTGTCCTGCAAGAAGGAGCGGAGGGACTTGTGGTAGTCCAGCAGAGACCAGGTCACACACAGGAACGCAGTGCAGATCCCCAGTCCTGCAAACACAGCGGCGGAGATGCTGAGGGCAGACCAAGGGGGGCCCAGCCTGGCTCAAACCTTCCCCTGCCCAGCATTGCTAAAACGAGCTTTGCACCAGCTCCCAAAGCAGCTGCTGCAGAGGGTCAGAGTCTCAGCACCTGTGTCTCCACTGGCCTTCCTCCCTCCCCAAGGAGGAGGAGGAGGCTGGTGACCGGCTTTGCACAGGAGATGGAGAAGAAGCGATGGGACAGAGCGGCTCTGCAGAGCCCATCTCCCAGGCGGGCAGGAGGTGAGCGCTGGCTCCACCCAGCTGGCGCATGGTTGGGCTCCCCATGTCATTGCAGTGACACTTGCTGCCCACGCCAGACCACCAAAGCACCTCCTCGGTGGCCTGTGCTCCACCCTCCATCCACATCCACAACAGCATCTCCCCACTCCCCAGCAGGCTCCCGATTTCTCTCCTGACCCTCAGCCTCCCCTGGGGAATGATCACAGAGGTCCCCCAGCTTCAACTCTCCCACCCCAGGCCCAGCATAGTCCATTGGGAAACGTGAGCGCAGGACAGGGGTCCATGCTCCTGTGTGTCACGTCAAAGGAAGGAGTGACATGGGAGAAGGATGACACCTCAAGCAAGGACAGATGAACAGTGTCCTCCTGGGTCCTGCAGGCCCCGGACAGCCCATCTGGTCTGTCCCGTCCAAGCCTGTGCTGCCACAGCCCCCCTCCCCTGCCCCAGACCCCTCACCCTGGGAGGGCTCTGCCTTGTCCGTCTGCAGGATAACGTAGAGGAGCAGGGTGAGCTGTGGGGTGTTCTCCAGGAAGGTCTCGAAGAGGCGCAGCATGCTGATGTCGTGGGAGAGGAAGGCCATACGGCTCTGCTCCTCCTCCTCCTCCGCCTTCTCCCAGCACACCTTCCAGCCCACCCTCAGAGCATGGAGGCACCTGTTGGGGGACCCGGCCAGTGGTGAGGGGCTGCTGGGTGCCAACGCAGCACGCCCCTGGGTCCTCATGCTGCCCTGGCAGGACAAGTGAGACCGCTCCCATTTATGCTCAATCCACCGCCTCCCCCTTCCCACGCCACGCACCGCAGCGTCCACACGATGCTCAGCCTTCAAATTCAAACATGAAACCAAGCATCCCCCTCGGCGGAAGCAGTCGGATTATTTCCTTCCCGTGGGAGGGGAGGCCCCGCACAGCCACCTGCTTCCCCAAACAGCCGGGAGAGCCAAGGCCCAGACAAGGTTTCAGGGCGTTCGCTGCTCCCGCAGGCTCCGACACCCAGCCCTGAGGGTTTGGCCTCTGGCAGCGGCGACAGCAGCGGGAGACAGAGCAAAACCGACACTTTGGGACGTGGGTGAGAAACTTCAGCTGGAGGGATGTGGGTGGCTCCCACCGACATGTTTCCAGCCTGGCTCCAACCCAGGGCTGGGCCAAACCGCTCTGTCCAGGGAGCCCCTTGGACCCGACACCCAGCGATGGGGGCGCGGGGCACCCGGGGATGTCTCACCGGGCAGAGCAGTGGCTGCAGGAGGTCGAGCCCCTGTTCCCCCCCGCAGGAGGAAGGGGAGAGGCTGGGGCGGAGTGGAGGGGCCGGGGGGATGCCTGGGGGGGGT
>VWZL01005606.1:0-35596 GCA_013396915.1 Stercorarius parasiticus | reverse complement strand
CTAGAGCCTTAGCCCATGGGATTACTTGAAGTAGGTTTTTGAAGAGGCCAAAGTCAGCACTCCTGAAGTTCAGGGTTGTAAATGTATTTTTTGCCCTGCTTCTTCCACGCAGGATCCTGAACCCCACTAAGGATAGTTATAAAATGGTCTTCAGCCATTAACTTTCAGCTGTCATTGGCCAAAATATAAAAAATTATTTCACTGATAGTTATCACTGGTTTTAGTCTTTATGTTCAAAACAGTAACTGACTTAGATTTGCTGATTCACTTTGGACATAACTAGAATTTACTGCACTCAAGAAAAAATCCACCTTATTTAACTCAGAGTTGGTATCCATTCCTTTTTCTTTGCGGCATACATTCTCCTACTTTCTTGTGTGATTAGTGGTTCTAAATGTTAGATGTTAATGTACTGGCAAATTTTGCTTACTATGATCTCTAGTATGCCTTTACAAAGTAGCATAAAATGATGACTCAAAAGTGTGAAATAATGCCTTTCCCTATTCTGTGTGTGGGCATACATGTGTGTCGAGAAACTAATGCTATATATAACATTTGTTTTCAATTTATTTTTTTATTTTTGGTGAGATTTTAATAGTCTAAGTATAGTGGAATACTAGCTGAATTTTTCTGTCTTACGGGAACATAAGTTACCTTTCTGATGACAAAGCGCATTACTACAGTTTTAGCAAGTGTATTCCATGTAGCAAACAGGAATGCACTGATCAGCCCATTGTGTTTGATTTGACACTGCTGATTACTTGTGTGCTTGTGGGTCATCTTGACACATACTCCTGGAGATGTTTTGCAAGTTAATTATCTTAATGAACATGTATCTGCTGGAAAGCAAACAGTACTATAAAATCAACAGACATTTCAGAAGTTATTCTATAATTTCCTTGTTGATAATAAAGTGCTGAAAATTTAATAAAAAGCATTTTGGGCCATTTCACAACTTTTCCAGTCACACATACAAATATCATGGAGCGCTCTGTGTGTAGTGGGGCCAGCTGCCTTCGTGACAGCATCTCCACACTTCAGCAACAGGAGAAGTGCCAAGTATCTGTGCTTGAGGCACTGGGGTCTCTGTCCAGTTTCTATCATTTCATAGCTTTCCCAGGGAAGACTGTCAGCTTATTTAGCCAGTCTGGGGGAGAATTATGTACAGAAAAAATTGGCTGAGGTTTCACTTCACATGATCTCCTGTTAAATATGCTCCTGCTTGCAGAAAGAGTGATTAGGTCAATTGTTTTCTCCATTGTGCATTTCCAAAGTTTTTAGAGATAAACAAGCGATCCAAACATCCATATGGAAGTAATACCTTTTACTAATTCTGAGACTTACATATGATACTCTCAAACAGAAAAAAGAACATTGAATACACTGTGGACTATAAAGTTGCAAATGAAAGAATGTTCAAGCATTTCTCTGATTCTTGAAGCCTGCAAGGGGTACTAAGAAATTTTATTTTATTATACTCACAAAAATAGATTTTTAGTTTTAATTAGTGATTTTGTGGCTTGCTAGCATCACTAGGAAGCATATTTCAGTATCTGTCACCCCAAGGCAAGAGTCATTTTGAACAGCAGGAGCAATCCCAGAAGTACAGTTAATCAATTGGAAACCAGCCACTCTTGTCTTCAGAACTGCTTTTAAAGGATAATTAAGACAAATTTCTGGCTCTAAACCATTTACTTGGGTTTTGTTTGGGTTTTGAGTTGTTTGTGTTCTTTTTTTATTTTTTTTCTTTTGTTCACTGCTTATTATTTCCATGAAGGCAAAAATATTGATGAATACGAAACACAAAACATAAAAATGTTTCATTATAAGGTATTTAATATCACTGAAGTTCTAATAGTAAAACAAAAACAAACAAACAAAAAAATCAAAAACCACCAAAACACCCCCAACCAACCAACCAACCAAAAGCAAAACAAAACAAAACAACACAACTGGTAATCAGTTACAAGGTTCTCCTGTCAGAAGCCAGTGATAAAGTGCTTATTCTATCTATCTTCTTCAGTCTGTGTAGAGGTGCAGAGGTATTCTGAAATTTCTCTTTTTGAGTCCAAGCTAATACAGTCATGCAAACATACATAGACAGTTTAAAGACAAGGAATATATACAGAGGTTGAGGTAATTGCAAAATCAGCTTTTCTCAGACAAGTTAACTTTCCATGACTGTCCTCAGCAGCTTCTGAAGTTTTGCAAAGACTAGAAACTTTTCAGAGATTTTTTTTCATTATTTTTTTATGATTGATACCCGTAAGAAAGACTCGGACAAACAGGAAGAACTGAACTTGGTAGGACAACAGCTATGGCAATTTTCATCTACAGACAGAAAAGAATGAAGGAAAAACATTGAAGCTTCAAGCAAAGCTTTAAAATTTTTTATTTGAACTCACTGAGAAAAGTCTTAAATATTTTTGACTATATATATTAATAGCAGGGAAAACATTTTGAAATACAACATATTTTAGCATAAAACAAACTAAATTTACTTCATTATTTTCCATTATACTGCCTTTCAGTGAAGATGTTGTCTCTAATATTAAATTAATACTAAATCAGAATAGGAATCTAATATGATGACTTGAAAATAAAAGGGAAAAATATACAATCTATGGCCCAAAGCTGAGAACGTTTAAGTATTTATTGGAAGAATTAGGGGAATTTTCTTGCTTTTCTAGATAATCTGAAAGCCATAGGTGGCTGAAAGAAACAATGAAACGCAGCCATAGTTGAAATAACATCATATAATCCCCCTGTTTAGGGCAGGTAGCCTAAAGCCATTTGGTAATTTTTTTAAACCAATGTTCATTGTAAAAACCTGTTTGAAAATTGCTTGTATTGAAACTAGAGCTTTTAAAAACAAGTAGAAAATGGAGCTTTTAAGGGGCCTTACTTACCAGGCTACAATTAAATTGCTGTTAAACCAATAGGGTAAGCAATATTAGACAGATCTGAGCAAACAAATAACCAACACTTTTATTTAAGGAGACATCTTATCTAATTAAGGCTATTGGAAATCATTCATTCTACTGTCAGGCTTTATACTGTAGTTTCCAGGAACAGAAATTTCCTCAAGGGCAGGGAAGACAGGAAAAAACAACTCACAACCTGCTTGGATCTTCCGCATACATCCCTCAATATAGGAAGGCTATCACAAGAGGAACAAAATTAGAAACTTGGCAAGTGTTTATTTCAGTATGCTTCCCGTGAATGCTGCACCTGTTAGAACTTTAAAAGATTCCTAATTCAAAGTTTTATCTGGATCACCCTTAAAAGTAGGGCAGCTATTTCAGAATAAAGTTTCCGTTCTTTCTTGATAGAAGAATAAAGTGCTCCAACACTCTCAAATTTGCTCAGTATCTTTAACCAGAGTAATTTTTTTTGAAATTTTTAATTGTCTTGTGAAGTTTATAGCTCTCTGTTCACCAGAGGGGTTTCTGCAATCACTTAACAAGCTGATGTTTACCTGAACTAAAATTCTAACTTTTGAAAGTAAATTTAAGGAGAATCCTTGGCCTAAAAAAAGACCATGATTCTCTGCTGGTTCAGAAATTTATTCTTGGGTTCTACCTTTCCTTGCATCTATCTGAGTTCCATGGGTGACTTATTTTGTGTTCTCCTAAGCACCTAGGCTTCTGCTTTTGAGCATATGCAGAACAGATCATCCCTGATAGGAACAATCAGTCCATCCTCTAAGCCTAACATGGTTCCCAAAAAAGCTTATCCACATAAAACCAGCAACAAATGCTATTTTTTTTATAAAATACGGAGCAAATTATGAGGTATTTGACAGAGTATAAGCATCATCTCCCCTTTGGCACCTGCGGTAATTAAAAAACAAACAAACAAACAAAAAAACCTCCTGAATTGTACTGAGCAAAACATGGCGGGAAGGGATTACACTTCTACAGCCTTATTTGCCCCTCAACTATCGCCTATTCTAGTGAGCCTGACAATCTGTACAGACTTCAGACCCTTTTTGTTCAGGGAACTGTATTCTCTGGGTCCCATTTCAAAGTGACTAATATTGTGTATGCACTAAGCAATGAACTTGTGTATTGAACAGGGTGGTTCAGGACTTTTCCCTTGAGTCCAGGCATTTAAAAGCAAGAAATTCTGGTCTCAAAATTTTAGTTGAACTTTTGAATCTTGCATTCTGATAAGAGCACAGACTGACATAATAACCTAAATCTTAAAGTATAAACACTGAATCGACAAAAAGTTCAGACTGAACTGAAGTGTATCAGACTGAAGTATATCAGAAATAATCAGCATGATTTTATCAGCAAAATTATTGCTATCAACCTTATGATTCTACTCCAATGACTCTCTTTTAATATATTTTATGCATACTCATACTTGACCATGAAGTATTCATCAAAACACTGTCAGCTGGGGAAAGATAGAACAAGAAAATAAAATAATTAATATAAAGAATTCAAGACCAATTAAAACTTAAGGAAATACGAAATCATCTAATTTACTGGTAGAGGTAACTATATTGCCATTTTCTTACAAAATCCAGATAAAACTTATTCAAAGACATATTGTAACAAAAATGAAAGGTCTAGCAGAGCAGGATTGTTCTACCTTCTGTATCATTACACAAGTCCTAAAGTATTTGTATAGTTATCTCAAAGGACAGCTTTCTGGCATATGCTGCACACAGTAAAATGAGGGGTCTCTCAGGTTGCTGTGCAAAATGGATTAACAAATGAAGAACTTCTGTTATAATATTCATAAACAAATGTTAAGTTGAGGAGAGAATAAGCTATGCACCAGGACGAGATGGCATGCATTATTAAACAAGAGCATACAGAAGCAGAATATATTAACATACTGTCCAACTTTATGAAACTTACTCTACTAACAGTTCTTTAGGGTTTCAGGAAGTGGTTATCCTGGAAAAGGGTGAATATTTAATACAAAAATACTTTAAGGAACATTGAATAAGAGATATACTTTCTACCAAAAAGGATTACAAACATGAGTTGTATCATGTGCCTAAGAGATTACAGCATGTTTGTGCATATAGAGTATCAAGAGCTATCACAGATTGGATTATATGAACTACTTTGATATACACGCATAAGAGCTGGCAGCGCGTGTTACATTTTATGGAAAGGATCAAAATGTTTCTCTTATCTGACTAACTAATTTCATTTCCTTTGGTGACCATGATCACACTATTAAGAGTTTACAATAATTAGGCAGGCACCACCTGTTGTGTGCAAAGCAGAGGCTTAAATCTATTCAGCATTTTTTTTTCAACTCCACAGCTAACTCCTAGAGTAATTGATGTGTTGCATTTATAGATGCCATGCTGAAATGTCTGATAAATAATTAAAACCATAATTTCAAAAGACATAAAAAGTACTCTTCAAATGCAGTTTCACTAAATTAAGGAATTTTCTAGCTACTAAGTGACAGTGGGATATTACAAATAATTTACTTATAAAATCCACTGCTGCTTCTTGTAGCAAATATAAATTTGTAGAGGAAGAAGGGATGTTGATTTTGTTTACTCACTCTATTAGCTTTTCCTTCATAAGAAATATTTTCCCACAGTAAATGTCCCTTGATACTTCATTTAAAATTCAAAGGAGCCTCTGTGTTTTGGAATTATTCCATTACACATCATGAAAACTTTGGGTCCTAGCTTTTGTGTGTTTTGTCACAAATGGCAAAACTCTTTCGAGCCACTTATGCAACTCTTCTGGAGGGCCAGACTTACTTACTGGTGAACAGAAGCAAGTCACTGCAAAGAGAACAGGTGAAGGAGTGATTTTTGCTACCCCTAGTAATGTACCATGCTCAGTGTTGGGCTAGCAGCCACCAAACTGTGCAAAACATTGTTTTTCCTTGAAGGTCAAGAGCATTGAACCAGGATACTGTCTCAATCTGAAGTGCAACACGTAATACTATGTAGAAGGTATAAATTATGCCATTAAAGACATTCACTCCTATTTTGTCTTCAAACGAAATACACGCGCCTGTTTTGTATTCACTTGAGAAAGGCTGATGGGAAAATAAAAGCAGAGGTTATATTAAGTACAAAGAAGACTGCAGTCTCAGTTCTTCATGATTTACATCATGTAATTGCAAAGACTTCAGCAGAACAATCTCAGCTTTTCACCACAGCAGAAGAAAAATTAAACATTTTGTGGCTAGGTAGAACATGAGTTATAGGGCATGTCATTACTAAGTGGCAGAGACAAGAAGCAGTGTCTCCTCTGGGAAGTCTATTTAGACTTATCATATTCTTTACTGTGGGCTATTATGTCTCAACCACTGTCAGGGTCAGGACTTCAAGATATATTATATTTGCTCAACATCTCAAGTGTTAGGTCCCCATATCTTAATTTGGTCGATGCGTGCCTTTATTCTACACTATTTTAAGACTTTACTATTAAAAAAAAAAACAAACAAAAAAACCCCAACCAAACACCTCTTACAGTTACCCCTTATGAAGATACTATATAGTTCACATCTTTCACTACAATTTTATTTTAGAACTGTTTCATTACATGCAATCTTGTCTTTTCTTATGATTACCCTTTCAGGCATGAACAAACCACTAATTAAAACCAACAAAAAGTCAAAACTGCAAAACCAAAAGTTTTACAGGGCAAATTCTTATCAGAGATTTCTGCTGGTGGAAAAGAGAGGGAAGGAAGCTGCTAAATATATAAGGTGCATCAAGGTATTCATTTATACCTCAATATAAAATCTACTTTGTTTATTAACTTTCCTTGAAACAATAAAAATATACATATTAAAGCTGCTAAGAAACAAAGGTCAATTTTTGGTTGTTAAAAAAAGAACCAAACAAAAAAACCAAACCACACCAAACCTAGAAATCCCATCAAAACCAGAAACAGAAAAATAGGTAGGGAAAAAAAAAAATCCTCTTAATTTCCAGCACAGTATCAGGGTATACATTAGAATATACTGTGTACCCATAATAGTACTTAAAAAACAGTAAGAAAATTAAATCATAGTTGCAATATTTAGGGAACATAACAATGCCTGTTTTTTCTAACAGATTTTTAATAGTGGTTTGCCAGTCACTTTCAGAAATTGTGCTATATGCGATGTATTTTATGCTACACATAAAATGCATACAAATTTTAAACTTCTTTGTGATGATTTCAAGCATTTCTCTTCCCAAAGTACATGAAACAGGAAATGAGAAGGCAATGCAACAGTAGCTATCTTTCAAACACTCATCACTGACAACCTGATACTCAATCAACAGCATAATAATTCCAGTTTCAAGGCCTACTTCAAGGTCCTCCATAATTATAACTGGAATTTGGACCACATCAAGGGAAAATCACACTCTGAGAAGACCTAACTTGCTGGTACGATTCCCCCAGTGTTTACACAAGCCAGTCAAAACATCTCTTCAAGGATAGTTTCCAGAAGAAAGGCATTTATACATGTTGATGCCTCAGAATGTGGGATTTTTTTTTAATTTTAATGTAGAACCTGCTATATGATTGCACATTAGATATTAGCTATACCCACAATATAATTAGTATAGACTAAGCATATAAACACAATCCAGCTGCAGAGAGAAAACTTTACATGATGATGAACAGAGTTTGTCTACAGAGACTGATTCTAACTATTGCACACTGAATATGACTGATAAAATATACCAGTCAAAGTCTGAAATATGTGGTTCTGATAGCTCTGCCAGTCAGCGATCTACGGAGCAAAGTTAAACACGTTATAAACTGCTTTGGGCTCCAGTTTCTTTACGCAGTGCTACTGCTATCCTGGGGCATTGAAGGGCACTGGCTATTTTCCTAGTCACATTTTAAAACACAAAATGACTTTTTAAATGAATGCAATATTTCACAATTTAAAAAGGGTTAACTTTTTCTTCTTGCTCAGGTAAATCACAGAGGGTGAAACAAAGACAAAAAAATATTCCTGTTTTGTTACTGTTCATCAGAAATCACTAAGCATTCTGACAGGAAAGGAAACAGCAAGAAATTACATCTTCAGGAAATATTTTTTAGCTGGTGGAAGTATGTAGATGTGTGTGTGAAATACACACAAATACTGTAGAAATAAATTTAAAAAAACCCAACAAACTATTGCTATCTAAAAAACCCAAAAACCCTACAACTATTATTCCACAACTCTGGAATAAGTGTTAAATGTTTTGTACCGGTGTCATGTCTGGGTCATGAACGGAAGTTACTAAACAGTAGTAGTGCGTGAATATCTGATTGAGATTTCAGTTCAAGATCTGGGGGAAGCAGGGGGGACTGTTTTTTTTGGTTTAGTTTGGTTTTTTTCTCCCCACTATTCCTCTGCAGCTGATGTGAGCAATTATTATCCAGGCTCATTATAAGTTATGCCAACTCTGAATATCTGTATGTCAGCCATGTTTCCTTTCCTTCACTGTTACATGCGGGGTTTTTTGTATGACTTGCAAACAGGTCACTTATCTTCATTTTCACTCCTTTTCAGACAGCCAGTCTTCACTGTACCTGCTACACATACTTCATTTACTGGTAATTCATTCATTTCTCTTTGGCAATAAGATACTGGCCTCCTGTAGTGTTTGGGTTTTTTTCAAATAAATTTTTGTCTGTTTGAAAATCGTATTTTTCACTGAACTGCTTTTATTATTTTAAAGAAGCTCACTATTAGTAAGTATAGAAACGCTTCAGTTTACTCTTTCAAATACTCTGCTGCTTAAAAATGACTTCTACTATTCAGACTTCTTTAATATTTGTGCACTGTTTCTTTATCCATTTCCATCTGGTTTATATCTGTACGTTCTGTCTTTTTATTTGTAAGTCTTGTAAGCTTTCTGGGGCTCATTTCTGTGTGTTTGTGCAACATTGAGTAGTCTTTTCTTGAAATCAACTAGAGCTTCTGAAGTCCTACAGGTAATAGTAGGAGCAATTTGCAACATGATGTCTCTCACTCAACTTTTTTTTAAAGTTATTTAGTTCTTACTCACAACATCTTCAGCTCTTAAATCAAAGAAAGTAAACATCAACTGAAAGCCACGTAACAGTAAAGCAGCAATTAAAATTAATATCTGTGAATGTCTTGCATTTTCCAGGATGTAAGAAGGGAAATAAAAAAAAAGACAAAATAAAGGTGAAGTAATTGAAAAAGAAATATTTTATCTAATGTAAAAACTGATTCTGCAGTTCTGGTGTTTTTAAAACTCTTTTAGCTCCATTGTTTCCTTTCCCATTTGATTTCAACTCATTTTACATGCACCAAAGATTGCCAGAAGAGACCAAAAGAACAGAAAATCCTGAAGAGACATAGCAGTGGCAGACTTTGATAAGCTAGCAATACCCTTAATTTTAGTCATAGAGAGAAAGAATTTAAATAATAAAAGAGCAAAACCAGAGCTTTATTATAATCCTACAGAGTAAAGAACATGACTTTTCTGAAACCTATTAGAAATACCAGTGTATGAACTAGGTTTAGTTTCAGCATCTATTTCTTTTGCCTTTCGCTGGAAATCACTAGGGATATCTAGCTCTTTTCATGGGTAATTGAATTATTTCACTGTGCTGATCAGTAAAGATGGTCAGTTTATCGGACACATTACATTTATTTTTACCTAGGCTCCTTGCAACTTTGCTCATTATCTGTGTTGATTTTCTTCCCTTTGCCGATTTCGGTTTCATAGAACTGAAAGCAAAGAGCATGGTTTCTTTCCATTGTCTTACAAACAGCTTGCTTTGTTTCTGTTGTTTTCCTCCTGAAAGTATTTCATTTACAATCTGATTTCCATTCTTGTTCCTGAATGCCTGGAGCACCTGTGACTGATTTATTATTTCACAGAGGCCTTCTGGCAGCTGTTCTGCCTCTTTGCTTATGGTGTCTGAGAGGTGCCCATGCATTTGGGCTACGCAGGCAGCCTGATGGGTATGCAGATGGGACAACACACCTTGGAGTGAATGGGAGCGTTAGATGAACCTAAAAAATTCAGCTCACCCTAGGGGGAAAAAAAGATTAATTTCTAGGTTTTATGCTGGAATTGTGCATTTTAGACAAGGCAAACCTAAGCATTTTACTATGCAGGTAAAAATGAATGTGTCTCATTAGTGAAATTAATGCAGGCAAAGTATTACATAGGTTTGGTAGCTGGTATGCTTTGAGTTGCTTTTCCAGGAGTTCTGAAACACTTAAATATTTCTTTCACATTCTTCCAATGTGTTTGTTGTATCAATCTGCGTCTACTTACCTGGAAGCTGTTTCTGAAAAACACTATCGTTGCATTATGTGTGTTACACGCAATATTGTTATATATATATGCATATAATATGTAGGCACAATGCAGGAAGGTGCAGTTGCAATAAATGGTCTTCATCATATTCTTTACACTCATTTCATGTTTATTTCCATCTCTGGATCTTTATAGTGAGTTATACTATATATTCAAGGGCAGGTGTATTTATTGTGACTTCTGTCCGAGCACTTCACCTACATCATAAAAATAGTTGTTCTCAGATTTTCTGAGTCACTTATTTACATTAGAGGTAAGCAAAATAGACCATATAAACTAAAAGCTTAATGCCTGTCAGGTGACATACAGTGAAAGTATTTGGTGAAGGGCTAGACTGACTAATGACACACAGAAGCTAATAGCATGCCGTTGAAATGCCACTACAGTCAGTTCACACATATCATGACATGCATGGTAAAGAAATTATTCCGCTTAAGTCACAATGTAAGAGTAAAACCTAATTCAAATATGCTTTTGAGGTTTTGAAAAAACGTGTTGGTTTTTTTTTTAAACCCACTGATGAACTTTTACAGTTATTTATTATTTTCTCTTTCAGGATCACTGAAGGCTGTGTCTACAGAAGTGGGTAAGACTGACACTCCAGGAAAGACTCAGAACTGTAGAACTTACAAGGACACAAGTTCTTCTGAATTAAGGTTGCCTTTCAGGAAGTTTCTTTGTTAATTTGATTGATTCATATATTCGTAAAGTCCAGTTTGGTAAGATTTGGGAAAGAATTCAAGCTAACATACAGACTTGACTGTTTCATATATGGAAAATTGTTTGAAAATTGTAAGAAATTTTCTAAATTCTCTAGAGCTTTCAGGGGTTTACTAACACACACTACCAAATTTTAATCTGCAATAGCAGTAGAGCTGCCTGATAGGTACTGAATCCACTGAACCATCTAATGTTCACTTCACCCCCAAAAAATGGAATTGCAAGGCTACCTACAATTTCGATAAGACTACTATTTTGAAAACTACTCTCAGTCCACACAGTTTTTATCCAAACAACTAACAAAAATAATAAATCACAGATAGTTCTACATAACATTTTTTGGTCTGTCTATAAGAAACATCACATCCATTTTTATACAGTGCAATATGTACATAGGAAAACATAAAGGGACATGTGATGCTAACTCTGCCTTAGGAACAAGCACTTGCAAAAGACACAAAATGTATGCAAATCTTCTAAAGCCAGTGGGTTAAAAAACTTGTAAGAGATTAATTCTATATGACTAACATATAAATATACATGTATTGTCATCTTTGCTGTTTTCTTTTTATTAGATTAAAAAAAAAAAGAAAAAAGGCCAAACCTGATATTGCAGGTTGTATCCTAAAATCTGTTGTGTTCCTGTGTGTTCTTGTCTGGACTAATCTGAAAAGCTTCTTCCTTGGCAGAGGTCAAGGAGTGAACAATACCCCAGAAGTCTTATCTAAATTGAGTATTAGCTTCATTTTCATGAAGTCACTTTGTTACTTTCTGTTAGCTCAGCATGAAGAATAGTGTTAATCTTGCTAGTCCCCTTATCAGATAGAGGCAACACAGTGTCATCAACATGCAAGTAAATAAAAGATTTATCAAAGTTGAGAGAGAGGAATTATATGCAGACCCAAATCGTCAGTACTGATTGTGGCATTTAAGGAGAAAAAAAAGTAAAATCATTTGTGGCTTCAAATTGTTACTTCGTTTTGCTAAATAAGATTGCAATCATGACAATCCTAGTTTATTAATACTAAACAGAGAGCTACTTTCACAGATGTTGTAATGAACTTATGTATGTGCAAAAGGTGTGGAATGTCAACCTTGCATTTCAACATTTTGTCTGACGAGGAAAATATTTCATTTGTAAAATGATAGAACCAGAAAGTCATCCCTATAGAGCCAAGGGCAATTAAATAAAATTACACAGAATCACAGAATGGTAGCAGTTGGAAGGGACCTCTGGAGATCTTCTAGTTCAACCCCCCTGCCAGAGCAGGGTCACCTAGAGCAGGTTCCACAGGAACACGTCCAGATGGGTTTGGAATGTCTCCAGAGAAGAAAACTCCACCACCTCTCTGGGCAGCCTGTTCCACTGCTCTGCTACTGTCACAGTAAAGAGGTTCCTCCCCATGTTTAGATTNCTTTGCTGTACCCTCTCCAGCAGTTCCCTTCTCCTTGAAACGGGGAGCCGAGAACTGGACACAGTACTCCAGATGCAGCCTCACCAGGGCAGAGTAGAGGGGGAGGATAACCTCCCTCAATCTGCTTGCCACACTCTTCTTGATACACCCCAGGATGCCATTGGCCTTCTTGGCCACAAGGGCACATTGCTGGCTCATGGTCATCCTGTTGTCCAGGACTCCCAAGTGTTTCTCCACAGAGCTGCCCTCCCACACCTAACCTGTACTGATGCATGGGGTTATTCCTCCCCAGGTGCAGCACCCTCCACTTGCCCTTGTTGAATTTCATAAGCTTTCTCTCCACCCAGTTCTCCAACCTGTCCACGGCTCACTGTATGGCACCACAGCCTTCTGGCGTGTCAGCCACCCCTACCAGTTTTGTATCATCAGCAAACTTGCTGAAGATGCACTCTATCCCTTCATCCAGGTCATCGATGTATATATTGAACAGGGCTGGACCCAGTACTGACCCCTGGAGAACACCACTTGTCACTGACCTCCAACTAGACTCTGTGCCCCTAATCACGACCCTCTGAGCTCTGTCTTGCAACCAGTTTTCAATCCACCCTACTGTCCTTTCACCTAACCCACTCTTCCTAAGCTTCCCTATGAAGATGCTGTGGGAGACGATGTCGAAAGCCTCACTGAAGTCAAGGTCGACAACACCCACTGCCCTCCCCTCATCCACCCATCCAGTCATGCCATCATAGAAGGCTATCAGATTAGTCAGACATGATTTCCCCTTGATGAATCCATCTTGACTACTTCTCATAGCTTTCTTTTCCTCCACTTGCTTTGCCCAGAACAAGCTGTTCCATCATCTTTCCAGGGATGGAGGTGAGGCTGACCACCCTGTAGTATTCTGGGTCTTCCTTCTTTCCTTTTTTGAAGACCAGAGTGACAATGGCTTTTCTCCCGTCCTCAGGAACCTCACCTGTTCTCCAGGACCTTTCAAAGACGATGGAGAGTGGCCCAGCAGTGACTTCTGCCAGCTCCCTCAGCACTCTCGGGTGCATCTCATCAGGACCCATGGACTTGTGGATATCCAGTTTACTTAATTGATCTCTAACTTGATCCTCCTCAACCAAGGGGAATTCTTCCTTCGTTCAGACTTTCTCTGTTACCTCTAAAGTATGGGACTCCTGAGGACTGACCTGAACAGTAAAGACCAAAGCAAAGAAGGCATTCAGCAACTCCGTGTTCTCCATGTCCTCTCTCACCATGGCACCTGTCTTATTCTACAGTAGGCCCGCATTTCTTCTAGTTTTCCTTTTGCCTCTGATATACTTGAAGAAACCCTTCCTGTTGACCTTGACGTCCGTGGCCAGGTTTAATTCCCAGGTGCCTTGGCTTTCCTTGTTTCATCCCTGTGTACTCTGATGGCGTTCTTGTGATCTTCCCGGGTGGTCAGTACCTTCTTCTATGTACTGTAAACTTCTTTCTTCCACTTAAGCTTTTTCAGAAGCTCCCTGCTCAAACATGCAGGTCTCCTGCTTCTCTTGTCTGATTTCCTGCTTTTAGGGATGCACCAATCTTGAGTTTGGAGAAAGTGGTATATGAATATCAGCCAGCCCCCCTACCTTCCAGAGCCCTAGCCTATGGGATTTCTCCAAGCAGTTTCTTGAAGAGGTCAAAGTTAGCCCTCCTGAAATCCGAGGTTGCAATCCTACTTGTTGTTTTGTGCATACTACCCATAATCCTGAACTCTATCTTTTCATGATCACTACAGCCAAGACTGCCCCCAACCTAAATGTCCTCCACCAGTTCCTCTTTGTTTGTCAGAACTATTGATTGAGATAATGGACAAATGAGATAATGGACAAAATGAGATAAGTTGATTGACGTAATGGATAAAAATCTACCTGGAACTCTTACCTCTAATAGAAAAGTAAACGACATTAAGTAACAGATAATTCCAAGGAAATTAAAAAGTTAAAATATTACCATGTTACTACTACAGACCTTTTTTCACACCAAAACTTTGACCACTGACACTCATTAGCAAAAGCAAAATAGTACTTAGGGTCTTGGCAATACACATCAACTTCTCTAGATGGGTATGAAACCAAAAATCCATCCTTATTAGTTACCACAGGGATAAATTAAATTCATTAAATTTAATGAAACAGATTATCATTATTCAGAACTTAACAAATTTTTATTTTGTTTGAAGCTACAGAATGAATACTAAATTATGTATAGTTATAGAAGGCCATCAGAGGAACCAGAATTTCTTTGGGACTCACATTAAGTTTCAAAATACAGTGCAGAAGCCATCTAATCACACTGTGTTCTTTTTATTTTGATGCTTTCACCACTAGAACCTTTTAGAGAGTTTAATATTTCAGAAAGAAAAATGAAGAAACTTGAATCACATAGGAATTTTGATAAAGTAGTACATTCATAAATTCCACTGCAAATGTGGCAGCTTCCAAGTGAATGATTCGTTTCAGGAGGGCAAAGAAAACCGTATCCTGTTGCAAGATAGTACTGAAATTTGTTGATTGAACGCTAGCCCAAGCCTTGGAAATTATTAAAGATAGTTACACCTAAGTGAGATATAAACATCTGGTTTCAAAATTATGTAAACAACATCAATTTAAAAAGATATCAAGCACAATTTGAATGATGGGATTTTGTCGCTTTTTTTGTTGCACAATAATACTTTGTGTTAAAATATGGAGATATTTTGTTTCCAGTGTTTATATAAGACTTTACAGTGGAACTTGGTGCCCAAGCAGGAGAATCCAATAGCATTTCAGACATGAATCACCCATCTTGAGGTTAACTGCTAATTCAGAAGACCACAAAGCTTTTTTTGTGTATTTTAAAGTCCTGTGAAAGAATCTCACATATCCTAGGATATATAAAACAGTACTGCATGCACATGTTTGCACAAGTGAATTGCCTCCCAGTAATTCATCCCAAAGAGATTCTTATATATAATTACTGAATAGCTTTGCTGATATTTGCTATGGTATTGTCAGAGTACAATACTAATCAGTGTAAGAATCTCAGCCCTATGATCCTGTTTTACATATTTTCCACATGAAGGAAGTTCCAACTAGCTGGATTTTTTATTAATTCCAGTACCCAAATTATAAATTGTCTAATGCAAGCTTAATCTATTGACTAAATGATATTTAAATGAGTTAATTTTTCATGCAACTAGTTGAAATAAATAAAAGCAAATTTAAAGTGGTAACTAAAAAGCCTAAAATATAATTAAAACATCTGATAGAAACATAGCATGATGGCTAAATGTATTCTAGGAAGTATTTTATACTGATTTTCAATACAGAGGTCCATTCCTTTGAACCTCTTATTTAACTTTTGTAAATGCAAGTAATCAGCACCTAATATAAGGATACTGCCAGGTAGTTTGAAGTATCTGTTTGTGCGTTTGTTGGACTGTGTAGCACACATTTTTCTCAAAGACTGGCATCATTAATTTATATTTTATTTGAATATAAACTGTAGAAACTCTATGTCAAGATGCTGTCTAAAAAACATGACTGCTGATTCCAGTCAAAAGAAACAACCGTTAGAAAATGACATTTATTATGCTGCTTTAAATTTCTTCAGTCTTTCACTTAGTACCCAGCTAAACTGGGAGCAGAAACAGATGTTATTCAAATTGGTTTTACAGAGATCATTCAAAAGTTTACCTGGGGAGTAAATTAAAATTACTGTAAGATCTGGAACTATATTTTTATGGAAAAGGAAAGCTGATCAATGAGCTGTGAGCAATGAATGTTGCATGCTAATTAGATCTTCTCTAAGGCATATCAGCTTCAAATACTCAGGGTTCAGGAAAGGGCCAGTTCTAACACTGAAACTTACATTTTTATACTGTTCTGGAAATGCAATAGGCTATACTTTGTAAAAAAAAAAAAGCAGTATAAAACACATTTCTTTCAAAGTAACAAAATGTCCATGTGTACTCTCCAAAAACATAAACTCTAAAGAGTCTTATAAGTCTAGCAGCATGTGTAATGAACTGAATTTTCAACCGTTCTCTGCCTGATACCAAGTCTGGTCCATTCATTCTATTCATATAGGGCACCTAACTAAAAAAGGATATGGACATCTACTGTAGGCAGTCATACGCTGTTGTTGTAAAGAAGAAAGTTGTAAAGAAGACTTATTGTCCTGTACAAGTCCTTCCCAAGGGATACAACTTGAGGAATAGTACAAAGGTGGTTAAGTCAATACCAGCTTGACTCCACAGCTCTTGCCATCTGTTTTATCATAGACCTTTCAGCAGCTGTTTTGCACTCTTCTATTGACTAAAGGATATTAAAATTGCTTGACAACTGCCTGGTGTATGAAATAAATGGTTATCTCCTTTTTTGCCTAATAGCTGTTGATTCCTCCATGCTAACGTACTTGTGGAACACCCATCATGTATTTAAAAGGTGGACAGCTTCCACTGCACTGCAGTGGGAGAGTATTGGACAATGAAGAAAGGCAGCCAGTAGAAGTTAATGACACAGATACACAAAGAACACTTACAACTTCAGTAACCTGCACATCAATCACCTTTCGAAGATGACTTTTTCTCTCACTAAAGAACCTTGCAGATGAGTAGGTGAGGCCTATTATCAAAATACAACTTAAATAATAACCAGCTTCCTAGGTTATTTCATATCATTATTTATGGATGTGTTTGCTCTTTTAAAAACGCTTTGTTTTCTGTGCTACAGGAAAAAGGTAATGTATAAGCAACATATAAGTCAAAGGAGGAGCTATTTAAAAAAATTACTGGTAAGGGCTTCTGCAGTTGAATGGTTGGGTGATGTAGCATGCAACAGAACAATGTTTAAAAATAAAATCTAAGCACTAAAAGAATAACTTAAACATTTGTCTATAGCTGACACAGACTTCGTATTTTCCATGAAAAGCAGCCATTAACATAAACCATTCCATTGTAATTACTTAATGGGAGAAATAATAGTTTTAAAAGTTTAATTTAAAAATAACTTTGTAATACTTCAGAATAAAACTGTACTGTACAGCAACTGACTCTTCAAAAGGATTACTTTGTTTTCTTCTAAACTAAAACTTTACTCTGTGATGCTTTTTGAATGACCAATTATCATGGGTTGACCTTGGATGGCCTCCTGGTGCCCACCAAGCCACTCTGTCACTCCCCTCCTCAGCAGAACTGGTAGAGAGAAAATAAGATGAAAAAGAACTTGTGGATCAAGATAAAGGCAGCTTAATAAAGAAAAACGATCAAAGGCCATGTGCAGAAGCAAAGGAAAACAAAAGATTTATTCTCTGCTTGCCATCAGCAGGTGATGTCTAGCCATGTCACAGAAAGTAGGGTTTCAGTAGGCGTAGCGGTTACTCCAGAAGACCGACACTGTAATAACAAGTCCCACCCCACCATCAGCGTCATTGTGTGTCCCCCCCTCTTCCCCTCCCCCTTCTCTTAGCTTTCATTGCTAAGACATGTCATTTGGTATGGAAATATCCCTTTGGTCAGTTTGACTCAGCTGTCCTGGCTATGCCCCTCCCAAACTCTTCCCCACCCCCAGCCTACTGGCCTTTGGGTTTGAGGTGTTGGGGGAGTGTTGGAGAAACAGCTTTGATGCTATATAAGCAGTGCTCGCCAGTAGCCAAAACACTGGTGTGTTATTAACACCTTTTTATCTACCAATACAAAGCACAGCACTATGAGGGCTGCTATGGGGAAAATTAACTCCATCACAGCTAGACCCAATACACCAATGAAGTGAACCTTAGACTTGCAGCAAAGAATTCTCTTTGTCCCCCTTGTCCTTTCATCTGTTAACTCTCATTGTACTTGCAATGAGCACTTCAGTCTGAATTATAGGGAAAGTTCAATGGATTTATATAAAATAAATGTCAAATATTACTTTCCTCATCTCAAGTTCAATAACATTTTGTAGCAATTGTAAATCTTTTATCATAAATTATATCTCAGCCCCTGTATGCTTTTTAAATCTCTCTGCTCCTTATGCTTCAAAAATGTAAAAAATGATAAAATAGAGAGACATAGTAGCTTCCTCTCCCTGCTCCCAAGATTCGGTAATATAAAGTACAAATTCTCTCTTCTTCACACTTCTATTTTTAAAAAATTGAAATACATGGGAAATAATCGATACCTTGGAGGATCTCAAATCTTAACAGTAATTCTTAACAGGAACTAAATACTCTAAAATTATCATACCATAGATATAGAAAATATAACATAGACATAGAAACATATCCCTGTTTCAAGCATAAACTACATTACACAAACTAAACCAACCTATATTAAATCAAAACGCTTCAAAACTATATAAGTACTATAAGTACTGCCCATTTCTCTTGCTCGGCAAAGTCCAAAGCCAGCTGAATGTCTTTCACCTCTGCAAACTGGCTCGATTCACCTTGTCCTTCACTAGCTTCTGCAACTTGTCATGTAGGACTCCACACAGCAGCCTTCCGGTTTCAATGCTTTCCCACAATCTGGCAGGACCCGTCACTGAAGAGGGCATATTTCTTTTCATTTTCTGGCAATTTATTATATGGTGGGGGCTCTTCCGCACGCGTCACCTCCTCCTCTGGTGACGTTCTGAAATCCTTGCCTTCTGGCCAGTCCATGATCACTTCCAGAATTCAAGACCGACTGGGGTTTCCCGTTCAAGTTTGCTGTGTGATCAGTGCAATCCACTTACTCCATGTAGCACCAGTTGCATGATGTGTGGTGGGGACCCTTTCTTTGAACATCCAGCCCAGCACCGGCAGTCGAGGTGCTAAGAGGAGCTGCGCTTCTGTACCAACCACTTCCAAAGCAGCTCGAACCCCTTCATATGCTGCCAATATCTCTTCTTCTGTTGGGAGTATAGTGGGCTTTGGATCCTCTGTATCCCCGACTCCGCAACCCTATGGGTCAACCTCCAGTCTTCCCTGGTGCTTTCTGCCAGAGGCTCCAGGTAGGGCTGTTCTCCCCGGCTGAAGTATAGAGCACATTTTTAACACCTTGTCCTGCCCGGACTGTCCCCAGGGCCACTGCACGGACTATATCCTGTTTGATTTGTTCAAAAGCTTGTCGTTGCTCAGGACCCCATTTAAAACCATTCTTCTTCTGGGTTACTTGATATAGAGGGCTTACAAATAGACTGTAATCTGGGATATGCATCCTCCAAACACCCCGCTATAGCTTGATGGTATTAGAATGCACTGTGCACCCGTGTCCGCTACAGCCTTATACTCCTGTGGGTCTGATGTGCCAGGCCATTGAATCCACACTGTCTAATAAACGCAGCTGTCCCTTTTCTCCACCTGGCCAGAGGCAGGGCCCCTCTAATACTGGTCATAGTATCCAGTACTCACTTCTTGCAGAAATAACTTGGAAGTTCCTTCAAGAGGATCAGAAGCAAGATCAGGCCTTCTGCTCTGTCTGGGGAACTGCCCACTGGAAACTGGAGTGGGACTTTTACTGGAGGGATCCCCTTTTGTGGTCGTTCCTCCTTGTAACTCCTGTACCCGTGTCCGCAGGATTGAAGTAGGTTGCCCATCCCACTTCCTCATGTCCTCTCCATGGTCACGCAGGTAGAACCTCAGGGTGCCTTGTGGTGTGTACCCTCTGTAGTCTCTCTCTTGAGTGGGGAAACGCCTGCTCCTAATAGCTGAGATGCTGGCCCATACAGGTGGGGAGTAGGATATATTCTCTTCAAGTTGCTGAACCTTCCGTGACAGTTTCTCCACAGCTGAGACAAGCGGGGAAAGAGAGACTTTCTTCATATCGCTGGAGCCGGCCAGCCACCTCATCCACTGTTGGTCCCTCTTCGCCTTTCCATTCCATTACTGCAAATGAGTTGGCATATGATGATCATGCGCTCCATACAAACTTCCGCCACATGGCCCTTGTGCATTGGACCTCACTTGGGTCTATGGGTGCATTGTCCAAGTCATAATAAATCATCTCCTGCATAGCTAATTCTCTCAGGTACTGGATACATCTTTCCATGGTAGTCCACTTGCTTGGCTGACATGCAACATCTTCACCAAAGGGGTACCTTTCCCTCACACCTGACAGGACTTGTTTCCATATGCTGAGGGCTTGTGTCTTCTTCCCAATCACCTTGTCAATGCCACCTTCCCTAGACAGGGATCCCAGCTGCCTGGCTTCCCTACCCTCTAATTCCAGGCTACTGGCCCTGTTATCTCAGCATTGTAGCAGCCAGGTGACAATGTGCTCGCCTGAAAGTCGGCTGAAATCTTTTCGCATATCCCGCAGCTCGCTCAAGGATAGGGATTGGGCGATTATCTCTGGTTCTGCCTCTTCCTCCTGTTCTGGTGATGGCCCTGGTTCATCATCATCTCTTAGTAAGCGAACTGATTTCTTCGTGTACTTTTTCTTCTGTATGGGGCAACCAGTACTGGCACAGGTTGGTTCCCTGGTTCAGTGGCAGTGGCGGCCACTGTGGTTGGAGTAGCTGCAGTGGCTGCCACCCTTGTTGGAGCAGCTGCAGTGTCTGTCACAGAGGTTGGAGTAGCCACAGTGCCTGTTGCAGGGGTTGGAGTAGCCACAGTGTCTGCCCATCTGGTTTCCATCTCTTTCCCCTGAGGGTGCTGCGTAACACTGAGCAGTGCCTGGTAGATACTGTCCAGGGCCCAGCACAGTGCAATGAGTTGTGCCTCTCTGGAATAGCCACAGCATTTTCCCTTCAGATATTCTACTACTTTATCAGGGTCCTGTAATTGTTCGGGGGTGAAGTCGCAGATCATTGGAGGCGAGAAGTTCTCTAGATACCTGCCCATGTTCTCCCACATGCCATGCCACCCCTGACTATCCAGCCTTCGAGCAGATCTCTGGGTGGTAGTCTTAAATAGTTGTTTAACCCTAAAGAACACCTGGCACACATTCAGGAGACATAACACTAGGACCAGTCTGGTTTGAGCATCCCAAAGATATTCAAAATTCTCAAAAGCAGTTATACCTGACCTGAAGGAGAAAAGGGAGGCAAAAGAGCTGGGGAAAGTGTCCCCCACTGTTTCTCCCATAGACTGGGTGTAATTATTAATAAATTCTGAGAGATGGTGCCCAAAGTATGGGCAGGACAGCAATACCACATAAACTCCCCAAAGTAACTGTCTAACAAGTGATGTTATCATACTATAAGCCGATAATCCTGATCCCTCTCCCAGAAGTAATAAACAGCATCGCAGGGAGTACGTAAGCCATATAGGAATTTACATAACACAGCCATGAGAACAAACCAAGCAACATGGTGACCGGTGACTATTTACCTAATACAATAAATGCATACAACAAATTTTTTACAAGCTCTAGTTGGATTTTTCGTCATTATCTCAACCTTTGAGCCCTTTATCTCAAAGAACTTTAACAAATTTTAACAACAAATTCTCAGCTAAATTCCTCTTCCATTTTATTTTGCCCTATTCACATATGCACAGTGGCACTGTAACATAATGTCTCTTACGGAACAGTAATTGCCTTATAGTTAAATTTTTTGTGAGTTTTCTCTACATGTTTAGTTTCAATTGACAGAAAATGAGCTGCCTGGAGTTGCATGTTCAGCCACAGCAGTTTACAGTACAAATTTTTGTATAATTTTCATTGGTATAACTAAGAGTAGAAATGAAAGCATGGTGTCACTAAGGCAAATTTCAAAATTTTTATAAACTAGTAAGGCCTGGATCTAACCCAGGTTTATTTGTAGTGTTGCATCGCTAGTAGTTGATTAAACATATGAAAACACCAAAATTCAAGTGCTCTGAATAAGCTGTTATTTCCAGGTATTCTTTGAGGTAGAAGAATCTTTAAACTTAATATTCACATTTAGTATTTTAAATTTATACTTCCTCAGAGTAGAAACCTTAGCAGTGTATGTGAAAATCATTGTGTATCTTCAAAGCCTTCATTCATGTGTGTGTGTACATATAGGAGGACAGCAAAGAACAGATTTTTCAGTAAAATTCATCTTGTTATATCCACAGATGGATGTCAGACTTCTGCATCACAGTAGACTTAGTGAAGATTTTGATTCTTAATCTACAGAGCAGCAGTAATAATGCCAACACAAGCTGAGATGGCAATACTTTGCATTCAGTTGGCTAAATGTGTGTACTAATTTTAGCTTCTGGGATTGATTACATAAAGAAATGACATGCATGACCCTTAATCACATTCATAAAGAATTCTTCACCTGACCAGCAGAAAAGCAAAAAAAAAATCAGGTAGAACATGATTTAAAAAAAAAAAAATTGATAAATGCTGTTTCTGTATTTTTTGATAATTTACATGAGTATGGAAACCAGGATACCAAAGACAAGACCTTAAGAGTTTACAAGTTTTGTCTATAACTGAGATATCTAATTTAGCTATGATTGTATAAGGGAAATTTAATTTATAATGATTCTTAAATATTTACTGTGATAATGAATAATGGAAGTCTGGTTTTTTATGGCTCAGATTGGATAGATCTATACTCCAATTTAACGCCCCAGTCTCCTCCTGTGCTTTTCACTGAGATGCAGGAAATGGAAACTCTTCCCAATCTCTATCTCTTAATATGATCATCAGCTCTCAAATTCACCAGATTTATATCTCAATTGGTTTCATTAGAGATGCCTACTTGGTGGATCATATTTTCTGCATCATGTAGTTTAAGCCAACAGGTTCTCAAATATGGACTTACCACACGTCTGAATTCCCATGCCTAAAGAGCTAGTTGGTTCCTTAAGTCAGAAGAGTACAAGTTTATATCTGGGATGAAAGTTCAGATCTTTAGGTCTCAGATGTGAGCTTAACATGCCCTATCTCATAATTGCTCACTTACATTGACCTTCATGTAATACAGATGTTACAGGTGCTCCTCTCCACTTACTAAGATTTAGATGCTATTTTTGCATTTAAACAATTACTCCACTTCTAATTTCATCAGCCTTCCACTCCCTGGCCTCATGTGGTTTTGACTTACATGTTACAGTGTGATTGAGTGGAAAAAAGACAACTTAATTATATGCTGCCCACCAAACAAATATTCCAGAGCACCAAATTAAGCAGTTACCAATTCTTTTAGCCTACCAATCACTTTGCTGGTATTTTCAAAGGGAATCTAAATATTTTTATTTCTAATGTATAAAAGTACTTAAAAATTATTTGTGTTTTTACCCCTTCAAATTTCTGTCTGTGACCTATCTTCCAAAAACCTATCAGTAACTACAAAGGAATTGCACAGAGATCATCTGATTTTCCATGTTAACGCTTGAAAATCAATAATTATCACATTTTAAATACTGTGATGCTAAACTCTCTACATTACTGTGAGTGTTACTACAATAATTTTATCATTCATTTAACAATACTAAGATGTTCTGAAGTACTATTGCAGTCTCAAAAGAGAGAAATTACCATTGGTGTTCTAATTTCTTTGAAGCTGGTAATTTCAGATTTGTGAAAGGAAAAACAGATTTCACAATGTAATACCTAAAAAAAATATATCTAAAACCAGCCACACTCACCAGCTTCCTGTGTTGATTAACTGTTAATAAAAGAGAACATTTGACACCTCTTTTGGAGTTGTTCAAAGGGATTCTTATAGTGATAGATAGTGCGTATAGCTAGTGGGTACAGTCTAATATTTGAGTTCAATATCAATGGGATGCTTCTGTTGTGTTTTGTCCTTAAGAAACTATGTTAGTAAAATACAGAACTCGTGATTAAATATATTTTTCAGTTTCTCAGCCTTGGATTCTCTGAATTGTTCTCTACCTCCATATGCAATTATACAACTACCACTGGTTCTTTGAGTTAGTGAAGACAAGTACTGTTAACCTAATCTTAAACCAACAGTGTCAGTGGAGGAACTCTTCAAGAAAACTTGCTATGATTAGATGAGGCACTAACTTTGGGATGACAGCTACGTATAGATCTCAGGTCCATTTACTGCAAAATTCTTTCAGGCTCTAATAGAACAGAGAGTAATTAGGTATGTCCAGACAAACTCAGAAATACAAAAACTCTTTTACGTATATTTACTGAATCTCCACTTTAATAATAAAACAGTACTGAGCAAATATTCAGATGGCAGACACACTTTAAGTCTATAGTACACTTGGATGTAAATTCATTTTCAGGGACATAGTGAAGCAAGTGGTTTTTTACACTTAGCATCTTCCTTCAATATAGCTGAATCTCTGCATCACAGGACCTGTTATGAGTCTGTTCCAGTGGTAAATCAGTCTGAGTGTCGACAATGTTGAAGTGCAAAATGTTCTTACTAAGGAAGTGAGCCATCCAAGTCTTCAGGTCTGAATATCTGAGAACAAAACCAGAATTTTAAACTCCCTCCATTTAAAGCCTAGAATTGCTACACTTCTAAGTCCAACCAGAGGTCACCTTTAACATCACTTGTCATATAATTCTGCTTTAGTAGTGGTCATATTCTATAGTGGTATATATAGGAACCAGAGGCACACTTACCACTAGAACTTAAACAAAACGAGAAATAATGATCACTAGAAATGAAGTAGTTTTACAAAGCCATGACTGAATGGCTTTGTACTGTAAGGGCCATTTAAATTTTAACACCACCCATGCAGTTCCTCAATTTGGCTAATCTTTGTCAAATGAATATTATAAATCAGTCAGATGCATCTACTAAACCTGTCATGTCCAGCACCTTCCTCAATGCTGTTTTCTGCATAATTTCTGCTGAATCTTTAATACTCTATTACCCTATTACCCACACTAAATAGAAAATATTTGATGATGAAAATTTTTTATACTTTTCACCTTCTTGAAATCATGCTTTAAATGTCTGAACCCTGGTGTTCATAACTTGAAAGTAAAAAATAGAACAACCACTTAGAATGGGGGGGTGGGTACTCCTGATCACTGCTCGGGATGGTGCCAATTCACCAGGCGGTGAGAGTGACTTGTGTCATCATCATTATTATTATTATTATTATTATTAATAATAATAATATTATTGATATTATTATTGTTTTCTGGTATCGTTCTATTAAACTGTCTTTATCTCAGCCTACAAGTTGTTTTTTTCCTTTCCTCTCCTTTTCTTCCTCTTCTCCCTACAATTCTTGGCAGGGAAGGGGGTGTGAGCAAGCAGCTGTGTGGTCCTACCTGCAGGCTGGGGTTAAACCGTGACACATGCTCTCTCAGTTCATTTGTATATTGTCTAGTTTTAAATATCTTCTTAAAAAAGAATTCAAAAGTCATTCCTGCCACATTGTTACACCATTTATATTATGCCACCTAAGTAACATTCTTATATATAGAAAACACAGAAAATACGTATAAACAGAAATATTTGAAATATCATGCTTTGTTAATAAAGCCACTAAACAAATATTTAATTCTCACTATAAATTCCAGATTAAAAATAATTTGCACAGAACATACTAATGCCATCTAAGAAAAGCTGTTCTGTTTCTTTGTGCTTTATTGAGGCTGTTGCTAACCTTGTAATCTCTGAAACCTACACTTTTAGAGAAACAATTAAGTAACACCACAGAAATCAGAACACTAGTGTTTTTTGAATCAGTACTTATTTAGGCCTAGAAGTACAAAAAGGCTCTAGAATGCAGTAGAATTCTTCAACATTTTGGATGAAATGAAATGTGCCTTCATATTTTATTGCATTTTAAGTTGCAAGTTCCATTTGCAACTTTTAGCTGAAAAACTCAAGCCAAATATACTTCACATGTGATTAAAGAAATGACACCATATCTATCTAAAGATCATTAGTACATGTTACAATGGAACAAGTTTTGAGGGTCTGAGTATTATGCAGTTCAAAAGATTTTGACTATTTTAACGTGTAAAAGAATTCTCTCTGGTAAATATAAAAGACACTTTCCAGGAACTAAATATTTCAGCAGACATGCAGAAGCAGTTTCATGAGGCATAGTAGAGATTGCTAAAAAAACAAATGTTAAAGCTGCTGTAGGAAAAATTTCTAGGCTCTAAGGCCTGGAAATTGCAATGTCACTTCAGAAGGCAGCCTCAAGAGCTTCTCAAAGGAGAGCCCAAGAAACATTGGTACAATAAAGAAAATACTAAACCATACTGCAAAAGTCCCTGTGCTTCCATTTCACATTGCTGCAGATGTCTTTTTCCCCATTTGTGTTGGTCCAGTCTGTTTGGAAGTCTATCAAAATCTTCCTGGGACAACTTTTTTCTGTAATATGTAAGTATAGACGCACACACACTCCTGCACAGGGTACCTTAAACAATTCTTTCCTGTATTATTTGAACATATGACCCTTATTTTGCAATAAAAATAATGAATAACATTACTGATCAAAGTTTATTTCTCCCTATATAGAAATCCTACTCCTTACAGGTCAACTTGCAATTGCAATATTTTGATATAAGTTTTTATTAGACCTTCATGAGTACAATGACATTGGAATCAGATTTCCATTCTATTTGTCTCATTTCTATCCCTTGTTTTTATAACTTTGCTTTCATTTATCTGCATTAAGCTATTAATTTTCTTTGACAGCACCTACCATTATGCAGATTACAAAACATTTCAGAACTTAATCCTAAACTTTCTTATACCTTATGAATTGTCTATTTGTTGAGTTATGTCTCTATAAACTATTGTTATACCTATGCTGCTGCTAAAGTTGTGATTACAGCACAGGTAGATATACCCAATACAGCTGTAATCTACTTGACTGCTCGCATAAGTGTAACTGCAGTTTCAAGGACATCCACTATTGAATACATAACCAGTTATTTCATTGCTATTATTAAATAAACTAGTGAGGTTAAAGTTAGCTCAGTTGTGGATACATGTGCTGCAATGACACCTCTGGATTTCATTACAGACGTAGCCTGAGGAACTGCAATTAACTAGAAAGAAATCCAATACAGGAGAGAAACAAGCACAAAGAAAGAGAATAATTAGAGGAGGGAAACTGCATTGGAAAATTAAGATTTTGGCCAATCAGTCCTTTAGATCACTAAGGAAAAATAAGGGAGTTGATTGAAACTAACCAAAACCGTTGAAGTTCATTGATCATAAAAGATTACCGAAAAATGGACGCTGTGGAAAGAAGTAGCAAATTTGAGGATCTTCATCCAACCTAATTTTTGCATTAATTAAGCTTCAGTTCACATTTTGTTTTCCTTAAAACTAGTCAGCATTAACTATCAACTAGTCAAAACTAGTCATTAACTATCTTCTCTTGTACAGGTCAGTAGACTATGTGGGAACTTGATCCTGATATGTTTGCCATGGCAGTAAAGAGAGAGAAGTAGTTTGTGCTAGGAAAAGTATTATCAGTAGGAATCTTATGTCACTTTAAGGTACTAGTTTCAATATTATTTTGCTTGAGTTCCTTGAATTAAGGTTAGAGATGAGAAATACAGTAGCAGTGGAGGTTATTCATGTATGTCCAAAAACTTCCAGACCTACACACGGGAAGTAGTGTAAGCCTGTAAATTAAGGTAACCACAAATATGCAAACAAGTGCCAGTATTTCAATATTTTCCTTTAGATACTCCTCTGTTCCTGGGGTCATCACTTTGAGACATTTTACTGTTTGGAAAGCCAGAAAAAAAAAAAAAGCGCAAATATTTTTCTTCATAAGATCTAAAAGCTCTCTACTGATGATTCACTGCAGTCAAACATCAGTTTGTTTCATTTTCTACCACCAACTTCTTTTTACTTAGAAAATTGTGAAACTTCTTCTTGGTTAGTACCAAAATGCAGCAATTCTTATGTCATCACATGCCATTGCCCAATATTTAGCTGCTAAATTTTAGTTAGTATTAGATTTTTATCCTTGTACTCATTTCATACAATTAGAACAAATCATTGTATGTTGACAGATCTTTTTTCTTGCTGTCAGTTTCAACCCATTGCAATGAGAGTTCCATTTATATATAGAAAATTTAAATATTTTTATCCTAATATGAATGAATTTCATAAAGCTTGTAGAAATGTGAAGATGGACCTTTAGAGATCATGTAGTTTATTGAAATAAATCAGGATCAAGTTTAGTTGCACAGCTAAAATATTAGCAGAGCAATATTTCCTTTCTTACTTACTCACACATATTTCAGATTTTTCCTGCATTCTTTTCTTGATTGTATCCATGGGATTTATGAACCTGCCCCTTAATAAATTTAAGCTGAACTTAACACATTTCATCGGAGATGCAAGAATCCTTTCCTCTTTGCAAGTACTCTCCTCTTGTAACACAAAGATAGTTTGCAATGGTTCCCTCAGGTCACACTCGGTAATGATAGAAATCACCATCCTCACAGTAGCTTTCCACAGAAAAAGGAAGTTGGAAACTATGAAGTAATTTATCAAGGTCACAAAATATAAGTATAAATAATGGTTTTAAAATCAGCTGTCATATCTCATACTTCAGTGTACTTCATAATCTGTTGTCTGCAGCACTGACGTAAAGGGCCCATTTCTTCATTCGTTTCTATATGGCAATTGTGAAACCTTGATTTATAGGAAATAAAACTGACAGCCTACAGTGTGATTAATCCAGTTAGAATCCAGGTGCTCTTTTGATTCAAAATTGAGTTCCCTCATTCTTTCAGATGCTAGTTTACTCAATATAGCAAACACAAACAACATTTTTCCACCAAGAATGGTGGTCTTTATTAACTTTCTGAGTGTTCAGATGCCAACGGTACTTCTGTTTTGGAGTAGAACATTAAGAAATAGTCTGTATTGTGAAAGGAGACAAAAGAAGTTACTGTCCTGGTTCCCCTCTGCCCTTTATACTTACAATATTCAGAGCAATTTTTTTATTTTCACGTAAGGTGAAATTCTTTCTTGCAGGAAAGTTTATGCAAGTACATTTATTTGCATTCACAAATTTTATTACATTCTCCAGTACTCCTGGAAGAAGTCAATACCAGATATCAAAAGATTAATACAAAATGAGGTCATGCACTGAACTGCCCAGCTGATTTTATTTATTTATTTATTTATTTATTTCCTGCAAGTATCCAGTCTCCTGTCTGGCAATGCTGCTTTATATAAATAAACGTAGCAAATGTCCTTCAGCTAACAGTAAACACTAGCTTGGATCAACTGAGGTCAGCAAAAGGCATTTATATTCATGTTTTGGTTACAACATTCAATTATTTTCTCCTCTTTCTCCATGAAATTCCCTTGTAGAAAGAAAAATGTGCCTTTTGTTTTGATCACCATTTTGCCCATGAGCTATCTGTTCTTTCTGAACAGGGATATCAGAAAGGGAAAGAAGTGATGCTCTATGCACAATATAACCACTCATACAAAAGATAATCCAAAACCTGCTGAAATAAGCAACAATTCAAATCAGATTATTGTTCTGACTCTGTCCTTATAAGGGTCAAAAAATTACTTCTCTAATAGAGCCTAGTATAGTAATTATGCCATGTAATGATGAATTCCTCACAGAAAGTTTGTCTTAGTAAATGGTTTCCATGGCTGCACTGGGTTGAGTGAATAAGGCTTTACATCTAGGCAGAAAAAGAGGGAGATGTAATTGCACGCAAGTGGCATGGAAGGGCCCAGTTTGTTGTCGGTAAACGTGACATTGTACAACATGAATTTGATACTCATTCAACAAAACACCTGAAGATGTAAAGCAAATGGGAAGCAGATGCCCTCTTCATCTCCACACCTGGCACCCCCCCAGCCCACGCCTGTTTCTCCATTTCCAAAGGAGAAAAGAACAGGATAATAGAGTAACATTTGTGCAGGAGGATTATTTTACAGAGATAAATTAAATATATACTCTCAGAAAAACAAACAAGCAGGAATTACAAAATGAATTAAAGCTTAAGAATTCTTATAACTAAGACAGAAAGTCTAACTGTAAATGAAGGTTTGACTGTAGCTCTGGGTGATGCTCACCTGAGATTTTTCTTCCAGCTAATGATATGCAGCAGAAACAGCTTGGTGTGGCACACCAGGCAACTTGTGCTTGTGTCACTGTAGCTGGTAGTCAGTTGGATCTTTTGTTCTGAAAAAAGGTGGTGTTCAAATAATTTTGAGGAAAGGAAAGTATGTATCCACAGTGTTTTCGACATAAATAATGATGTCCTCCTACAGAGCTGCAAATAGAAATAAACACAAAGGTTCTCTAAATTTAATAGGGGGGATATTAAACTAAAAAGGAGATGTTAAATCAGAAAGAATACTTCTGAGATACAGTTCTCTTGTAAAATGAGGATCAAAGGAGGAACGTCAGACAGAATTGACACCGAAACAGCATGTTAATTTTGTTGTAATACAGTATGTATACTCAGACTATTTAATCTTTAAGACTGATAGCTTTTCTCTTTTCTTTAAACTGTTATAAAAGCACTAGGTTTTCACACTGAAGAATACATAATTCATTCAGTTTCATTTCCTGACTTTCTCCCCTATTCACAAATTTTAGCTTTGTCTAAGGTAAGGACTCTGAATTATTTCTACTTGCTTACTGCCAAGGGGTTTTGTGAAGTCCCTACTTTTCACTCATCAAAAACTTTGTTGGTCAGACTTTCGATATTATCCCCAGGCCGTGTTCAGGCAGTCTTAATTAAAATGGCAATTAAATAAATTGACCTAGTATATTTTGTCGTGGGGAGTAAACTTAAAAAATTTAATTTATTCAGTATATGAATTTTTCTGACAGATTAATGATGACCATTTGAAACTGTTTGAAACATTTGAAACATTGTGATCTCAATGTTGCTAATTTAGATCTCTATCTCAGAATATATCAAATATGTTTTCAAAAATCATTATGACTGTCAAGTGCAAAGACACAGAAGAGAGAAGGTAGACAAGAGAAGGAAAAAAAAAATTGAAAAAGCTGCTGGAGAACCTGTAGACTAATTTTTCTTCTTAATTTCTTAGTAAGATAAACTGCAGGCTGCTGTGTTGGGAAACATTTAAAATGCCAGTTGCATATCAATAGGAAACAAGAAGTTAGATTATTTGTGGTCTGGCTTTGCAAGTTTGAAGAATCTGTTGTTCTATATCAAGTTAACAAACACAAATACGAATGTTGAAATCATCTTTAAGTATGATTTGCTATAGCCAGTAAAGCTTAGTTTATCTGTATGGAGAACAGCTAATAGCGTAGCATAAGCTATAACAGAGTAAACTCTCTTTTCATTGATGACAACCATTCCTTTATACTGTTGTAGTTATATTCTTCTACTGGTTTCAAGACTGATTGACACAATCCTGAATATGCCTGTGCTGTCTCGCCATCACAAAAAGCAACATAAGCTTTTTGCCAAATAAGCATATTTGCAGATCATGGCATATTGCCCAGTTTGCTAAAATATCTGACATATTAAGTTAGTCATTTTGAGAAATTTCCAAGGGACGCAAAAAACTCTTTAAAGTTTTCTGGGAAGATGGAATTTCATCATATGAAACTCAGCATTCAGAGTGACAAAGGAAATTTGTGGTCACCAGCAGATTCAGACTGGCCAATTGTGGTACTTGCACCAGTCCTCTGGTCCTGGAGAGAACGCAAGAAATAAAGACAACTCTAGACTAAACAAGCATCAGCGAAGTCATCCAATATGCAGATGGAAAAACCTTATGCTCAGGACACTCACAAGTAGAAATTCCTTAACAGTTCTTTCCACAAGTTCATCAGATTGTTTCTAGTAGTTTCTGTGCTTTGTTGGACCAAATGGAACAGAGCGTCCTCGTTAGTTTTCAAAAAGCACGAAGAAGGTCAAGAAAAATCACACTAAGTGAACAGCAAATTATCCATTAATGGCAACGGTACTTTTAACATTAGGAACACTTGACACAGGTGGTCAGGGAGGCAATGAGGGGAGATGCTCTCCTGTGCCTCTTACTTACCTGTAAGGAAGAACTGGTCAGGAATATAAAGGTCAGGGTAGTTTCGGCTGCAGCAACCAAAAGATGTTGGAGTTTGGGATATCAAGAAAAGGGAAAAAGGAAAATAGTAGGATGACAACCCTGTTTTTCAGGTGAAAGGACTTTGGCCTCTTCAGGGACATGCTTATAAGAGTCCCATGCCATATGGGCCTGGACAGAACAGGCATTGAGAAGAGCTCATGGATTTTCTGGTATTACTTTCTCCAAGTTCAGGAATTGTCCATCCCAATTTGCTGGAAATCAAGTAAAGTTGACAGGAGGCCTGCATGGATGAGTAAGGAGCTCCTAACAAAATGCAAACGTAAAAAGGAAGTATACCAAATGTAGAAGTAGGGACAGGCAATCCAGGAGGAATACAGATAAATGGTCTGACCATGCAGGGATGGATTTTGGAAAGCCAAATCCTGCCTGATACTGAATCTGGTGAGGAACATTAAGGGCAACTACAAAGGGTTTTACAAGTGCATCATCAGAAAGGGAGGACGAGGGAAAATGGGAACTGCTGCTGAATGGGGCAGGGTGACAAAGGACATGGAAAAAGCTAAAGTGCTCAATGCCTCCTTTGCTTCAGTCTTTACTTGTAAAACTTGACTTCAAGAATCCCAGGACCCTGAGACCCCTGGAAAAATCTGGAGCAAGGAAGACCCTCAGTGGAGAAGGATCAGATTAGAGAACATTTGAACAAATTGGACTTATGCAAGTCCATGGGACCTGATGGGATACACCTGCAAGTGCCGAGGGAACTGTCCAAGGTTATTGTGAGGCCACTGTAATCATCTTTGAAACACTGTGGTGACTGGGTAGATGCCTAAGGACTCAAAGACAGCAAATGTCACTCCTACCTTTAGGAAGGACAAGAAGGAAGATGCAGAGAGTTACAGCCCAGTGAACCCCACCTTGATTCCTGGAAAGGTGATGGTGCAAATCACACAGACAGAGCTCCCATGGAAGCATGCAGCCACCCAGGTCTCAGGCTGCAGAGAGTGCTTTAACCTTTCACAGCTAATGGTAGAAAGGATGACAGCTGTGTGAGGTGCGACCAGGTGGATGATCTACTCAGCCTGGTGGCAGAGCTTAAAGAGGAGGTAGAAAGGCTACAGCGTATCAAGAAGTGTGAGAAAGAAATAGATTGTTTGAGTCAGGCTCTGACATCCCTGAGAGAAAAAACAGAACAGCCACCAAAAGAAACTCAAGCTAAAGGAGAATTGGCACACTCCCCCCGCCAGGCTGAAGGCAGTGGCCATAATGAAAGCTGTGAATGGAGGCATGTCTGTGCTAGGGGCAGCAAGCAAACCCTCTCCTTGCCCACCTCCCCTAACCAGGTGCCTCTGTAAAATAGGTATGAGGCTCTTGAGGAGGTAGGCCAGCCCATGGATGATATGGAAGACAGTTCGACTACACCAGAAGAGTTGCCAGGACCAGAAAAGCCTGCCACCCGTTTAACAACCATCTCCATGAGGAAGAAAATATGGGTTGTAGTTGTAGGTGACTCCCTTCTGAGAGGAGCAGAGGTCCCAATATGCTGGGCAGACCCTCTTCTTCTTAGGGAAGTCTGCTGCCTCCCTGAGGCCCAGATCAGGGAAATCACTAGGAAACTTCCTAGCCTGGTTCGGCCCTCAGACCACTGTTGCTCTTTCATGTGAGTGGTGATGAGGTGGCAACACATACCCCAAGGGTAATCAAAAGAGACTTCAGGGCCTTGAGAAGGTTAATAAAGGATTCTGGGGTGTAGGTTATCTTTTCTTCCCTTCTCCAAGTTATAGGCAGTGACTCTGAAAGAAGCACACATGCTCAGTCTGTCAACACATGGCTCCGTGGATGGTGTCACCACAATAGCTTTGTGTTTTTTGACAATGGGATGGTCTACACGGCACCAGGCTTGCTGGCATCAGATGGGGTTCATCTTTCTGCAAGGGGGAAGAGGGTTTTCACTCATGAGCTAGCAGGGCTCATTGACTGAGCTTTAAACTAGACTTGTTGGGGGAGGGGGATATTATCAGGCTTGCTTATGAAAAGCCAAGAGATGACACTCCAAGGTTTGAGGGATGGGTCGCCAGCAAAGGCTCTCAACCTGTTGCTCTGAGATGTGCTGGGTACGCTGCAGCACACCCAAAGTCTCATGGAGACGAGCTACGGGCTCTTGAGGAAATAGGAACTGGAGGGTCACAGATAAAACACCTCAAAGGAAGACCACCTGAAGAGCAGCACAAAGGAAATGCAGTCACTCCAGCCTGTGAGTCAGCTTCATCGGGTGCCCAGCTGAAGTGCCTCTATGCAAACGCAGTTAGCATGGGAAACAAGCAAGAGGAGTTAGAGACATGCACATGCCTCCAGGGCTATGATCTCATTGGCATCATGGAGATGTGGTGGGACGACTCCTGTGACTGGAGTGTTGGAACAGAGGGACACAGGCTCTTCAGGAAGAATAGGCAGGGGGGAGAGGAGGGAGTGTTACTGTCTATGTCTATGAACAGCTGGAGTGCATGGAGCCCCACCAGGGCATGGAAGGGGAGCCAACAGAGAACTTGTGGGTCAAGAGTAAAGGGGCAGGTGACATTACAATGGGGGCCACCTGACCAGGATGAGGAAGTGGATGAGGCCCTCTATAGACAGATAGGAGCAGCATCACATTCACAGACCCCTGTCCTCATGGGGGACTTCAACCACCCTGATATGTGTTGGAAGGACAACACAGCAGGGCACAAGAAATCCAGGAAATTCTAGGAATGTGTTGATGACAACTTTCTTCTTCAAATGGTAGAAGAACCAATAAAGAGAGGATACATGCTGGACCTTGTCCTTACCAACAAGGAGGGGCTGGTGGGGAATGTCAAGCTTAAGGGTAGCCTTGGCTGCAGTGATTGTGAAATGGTAGAATTCAAAATCGTTAGGACTGCGAGGAGGGTGCACAGCAAGTTCACTACCCTGGACTTCAGGAGAGCAGACTTTGTCATCTTGAGGGACGTGCTTGGCAGGGTAACATGGGAAAAAGCACTGGAAGGGAGAGGGGCCCAAGGAAGCTGGTTAGTATTCAAGTATCACCTCCTCCAAGCTCAGGAGCGGTGCATCCCNGGAGCGGTGCATCCCAAGAATGAAGAAGTCAGGCAAAAAAGCCAGGAGGCCGGTGTGGATTAACACAGAGCTCCTGGACAAGCTCAAAAGCAAAACAGAGGCCTACAGAGGGTGGAAGCAATGACAGATTGACTGGGACGAATACGGAGAAACTGCCCAAGTGGCCAGGAACCAGATTA
>VWZL01005605.1:144551-156353 GCA_013396915.1 Stercorarius parasiticus | reverse complement strand
CCCGGCCTCCTGCCTCAGTTTCCCCCCCTCCCTGGCACGGAGAGGTAGTGCGACCCTGTCCCTCCGACCCTGCCTCAGCCTTGCACCCCCCCGGCAAGGGGGCTCCCCCCCCATTGCTGCCGAGCACATCCCTGTCCCCTGCCTCAGTTTCCCCTTACACAAGGGGCTTCCCCCCCCTTTCCCCAGCACTGCCAGCTGCTGTGATGCCCTCGCCCCCTGCCTCAGTTTCCCCTCACACCGAGGGCTCAGAGCTGCTCTGTGCCCCATGGGGAAGGCCCAGCCTCCCACCCCGGGCATGTCGGGGGGGGACACACCAGGCTCTGGGGCTGACACACAGGGTGGGGGCCCAGCGTGGCGGGTGAAGGTGCTTTGCTTTCACTGCTTCCATGCTTTACCACCGTCCCCCCCACTGCCATCTGCTTCCCCAGCCTGTTTTAGCTAACTTTCCCCGAAAAAAACCAAATCCCGGCAGTCAGAAATAAACATACACACACACACACATACCCCCCCAGGATGGGAAATCTCAGCTCAGCCCCCAAGGTGCTGGGGTGTGCCTCGGGTGATGCCACTGACCTCTGGTGTCAGTGCCACGGCTCCGCAGGCCGTGGCAGCCTGTCTCCCACCTGCCTGGGTGTCATCAGTGCACCGAGTTCTGCCCCATGCTCAGCCTGCCTGGAAAGCAGGAGGTTTCTCACGCCGCCGGTGATTCACCTCTTCCTGCCTCTCCTCCAGTCCCTCCTGGTCCCTGGGGGCGGGGAAGGGGACAGCCACCCCCCTGGGGGGGGGGGCAGACACTGGAAAGGGGGGTCTCCAGAGGAAGGAAACCACAGCCTTGACTCAGCGCCTGAGTCACCGTCCCCAGGGAGACACTGAGGGGACACCGCTGAGCCCTTTGACCTGTTCACACACCCTCCAGCCCTCAGCTCCCTTAGGCTGGCCAAACTTGGGCTAATTAAGACCAATTAACACTCCTCTGGATTAATTCCTCTCCAATTCCCATGCCTCCTCCAAGCATCACCAAGATGCTTTTTGCTGAATGTCGCTGACATACCGTGGTACGCTGACATCCCATGGCACCTTAATATCCCGTGGCGCCCCGACATCCCCTGTCACCCTGACATTCCCCGGCCGTGATGGCCACAGGAATCCTCCCGGGAAAGGATTTTGGCTGGCAATCTGGAAAACCACAGCTCGGGGAGGGCTATTCTCATCTGCAGGCTCTGTATCAAGATTTATTCCCAGGCTGTGGGGTTTATTTGACCTTTTGGAAACAGAGCAAGCGACAGCGGAGCTAATTGGCTCACCATAAATCCCACGGCTACATGCGTGATGAGCAGTGCTGTTCTCTGTGGCAGGGTGGGTGTGGGGGGACCGGGGGGGATGTCGGCCCCCCATGTGTGTGCGCCCCGCTGGCCTCGTGCATGCCGAGCACGCGGGGCAGTGCCGGGTGGAGCCGCGGCCCCCAGGCCTGCCCCAGCACGCCTGCTGTGTCCGGCACAGCATTTCATGCCACCCCCCTGCCCAGTCAGCCCCCCCAGCCCCCCGAGCCCTGCTGGGGCCCAGGCAGGGGTTTTGGGGAGCGGTGACTTATCAGCAGCCCCCATTCTCACTGGTGGACCCCTCTGGATCAGGACCCCAGTGGAGTGCCTTCCCCAGGACAGGGACCCCCCACCCGCATGGTGGTGTACCCCCTGTGTACCCTGCCCTCCTTCCTCCCAGCAGGGAGGGAGTCTTGGGGGGCAGGAGGATGCAGGGCTGGTCCCCAAGGGGTCCCCAGGGACACTGGCTGCCCCACCAGCCCCGGGGAGGTCATGGCATGGGGGTCAGGTACCATGGTTTGGAGGGGCTGTCCTCTCCTCCCCGTGCTCCCTCCACGGGTGGGGACCAGCCTTCAGCATCGTGTCTTTGGGGACATCCCCTGCACCCAGCTCCAGGCGCGTCCCCCACCCGCAGCCCTCCCGGGGGTGCGGGGCAGGCAGGGCACACACCCACCTCTGGTCCCACCATGAAAACTCCCCCTGTGCTCGCTTAACCCCGGCTTATTGCCTTGCTCCTAATTAGCTGCTGCTCACTGCCTGCCTGCACCTGCAGGAAGGCTCTGTCTGGCCCAGCAGCCGTCTTAATGGGATGAACTGGGAATTGTACAGCGTCCTCCCAGCCCGAGCCCAGTCTCTCCCCAGGGGGGATGCTGCCCACGGCATCTGGTGCTGGGTGCTGTGCTGGGGGTGCTCCGGGCACGGGGGCACCCAAGGGTTGGGCTGTGACACGATGGAGACTGGGAAGATAAATAAAAGCCGGAATGGAAATAGAGGAGAGAGAGAGACAGGAGAGGGAGAGAATTCCCAACAATTCCCTTAATTCCACCATATCCCGGCCCATTTCTGAGGGCACCGTGGCTGGAGAAGGTGGGGAAACTGAGGCACAGGGGGACCCAGTGATGGGGCAAGGAGATGGGGGGAGACTGGGGCAGGGCTGAGAGCTGTGTGCAGGCATGTGTGTGTGCTTGTTCATGTGCATGTGTGCATGTGTGCGGGCACGCCTGTTCTTGTGTGGGCATGTGTGCGCATGTGTATGCATAGGTGCATGTGGGTGCGTGCAGGTGCATGTCCGTGTGTGTGTGCACGCATCCTTATGCATACATATGTGTGTACATGCATGCATGTGTGTGCCTATGTGCGCATGTGTGTGCATGCCTCCCTGTGCATGTGTGTGCATAGGTACATGTGTGTGCACGCATTCTTGTGCATACGTGTGTGTGCATGCATGACTATGTGCATATGTGTGTGCATGCATGTGTGTACACGCGTGTGCATATGTGTGCCTGTGTGTGCATGCACGTGCACGCCCCATAGTGCAGGGAGCGCGTCTCTCTGGGCCCCCCAGCTGCAGCCGTGGCCGCCGGGGCGGGTGCCGGGCGCTGGCTGGCTGCCGCGGGCCCTGCGGCGCTGGGTGCCAGTGGCGCTGGCAGCCATGGTGGGCACGCTGCCCGCCTTTCAGGCCCCCCACTCCGTGCCAATGCCACCCACCTGCCCCGGGAGCCAGGCACCGCACCACAGAGATGCCTTTGTGCCGCTGGACAGGCATGCACGGGTATGTGCATACGTGTGTGCGTGTGCGCACACACATGTGGCCCTGCATTCGCTCGCCTGGGAGCGTTGCAATCGCCCCTCCAGACTTCCCCAGCTGGCACCGCCCCCCCCCCAAATATGCCACTGGGTCCCCAGCACCTGCCACCGGCCGTGGTTGTGCCCGGCCCTTCCCCAGCATGCTGTGGCGCTCGGGGAGGAAGAGTGGTAATTAAGTTAATTTGCACATGCAAATCATCCTCAGTTTGAATCTGTTAATTTTATAATTTGATGTTTAATGTACATATCTGCTGTGTTTTCTCAGCCAGAAACCCAACATTTTCTGGGTGCTAATGATGGGGGCTGTGCTCGGGGGGCGGGGGAGAAGGACCCCATGGTTGCACAAGATGCTGATGGTGCACCAGAGATTAATCATTGCTGGTAATGGGTGCACCCGGCGATGTGGGTGCCGGGGGGTCCAGGAGATGGGGCTCACCCAGTGCCCGACTGGGCTCTGCCTTCTCCCCGCAGCCCATCGTGGCAGCAGCCGCGGCCGTGCTGCAAACCGGCAGTTGGAGTTGGGTTTCAAATATTTACAAATCACTACCTGTCAGCGAGGCTGATGCTGTTGGGGAGAAGGTGATGAGCTGCTGGGCACGGCCACCCCTGGAGCGAGGGAGGGAGCTGCTGCGTACGTGTCGGGCAGCCCCAGAAATGGGTGAATTTGCCCCATTCTGGAGGCAGCACGGGGTTCTTTCCATCCCTCCTGCCAGGGAGGGGTTTTGGGATGTGGGTCGTTGTGAGCTGAGACCTGGCAACTCGTGTCAGCCAGCTGCCAGCCTCCGAGGGACATGTCAGCCACCACAGCGTCCCCACCCTGCAGGGCCACCAGTGGCATTTCCCTGGGGAGCCCAGCACCAGCCGTCAGCGCCAGGGACTGCAGGGCCTGTGGAGGACATGGTGTCCTCATCCCTTTCTGATGCATCCCTGAGAGCTCTGCCAGCTTGTCTCCAGCCCCAGAAGTCCTGCCTGGACATGGGGGACTGCAAAAATGGGCTATGTACTGAGGCTGAGCACCACCCCAAGAATGAATATTGCCCTGAGGCCAGGCATCACCCCATTGTCAGGCATCACCATGAGGCTGAGTATCATCTTGGAGCCAAGTGCTGCCCTGGGGCCAAGCATCATCCTGGGGCCGAGCATCACCTGGAGCTGAGCATCACCCTGGAGCAAAGCACTGCCCTGGGGCTGAGCATCACCCTGGGGCCGAGCAGCAACCCGAGGCCGACCATCACCCCAGAGCTGAGCACCAGCCCAGGGCTGGCAGCGGCCGACAAGCTGCGTCCCTGTTTATCTGCAGTACCGGATGGGGTTTTGCATATGCCGGATTTGCAGGTTCCCTTTGAAGCTCCGGCTGCTGCCAGCCCCTTGTCTCTGCCTCGGCGGAGATAAAGCGGTTCCCCGCAGCCACCGAGCTTGGGAAGGACACTGCCACCCGCTTGCCCAGGGCTGGATCTGGCTGGGTGATCCCCAGGTCCCCAACAAGGCAGGGAGCAGCCCTTGGGGAGCAGGGAAGGGTGATGCCACCTCTCTAATGGAAACTAATCACGATTAATCCCGTCTCATTGTTTACTCGGGGCTGATTTAAGCACATTTCAGGCTAGACTGAGCAGTTGAACATTTCTAATGTATTTTTCTTTCTGCTTTAATGACCTCGTTCCTGCCACCCCGCTGCCATCTCCCTGCTCCAGGAGATGAGTGGTAACTTCATCAAGTTCATCCGGAAAGAGAAAAAAACCTCCCTGTCTGCTCCTGGGGTGGCTGGGAAGGAACCGAGCCTCCCGAGCCCCATGGGGACCGAGTTTGGCCTGGTGACAGTCAGGGCCACCCCATGTCCCCATGCACCTCACCCTGCCGTGGCCTTGGCCATCACTGGGGTCTCCCATCCAGATGTTCCCCAAGGCCAAATCCAGCTGTTCGCACTGCCAGCCCTGCACAGTCCCTCTGGCTGCTCTACCCATAAACCCAGGGCTCTCCGCTCCAGACGTGCCCCCCCCATGACCCCATTCCAGCTGTTCCCATTGCCATCCCAGGGCCATCCATCCAGCTGTTGCCCCCCNACCTCCCCTTCAGCTCTCTCCTGCTTCGTTTCTATCCGGAGGCAGCGACTTTCGCAACCTTTTTCCAACCTCGAGGCTTTCTGTTCTCCCTCCTTCTGGCCATGAAATGATGTGATGGGGGGGCAAGGGTCTCGGTCTCCTCAGTCCCTCTGAGGGGCTTTGCCGCACTCGCTTCTTCGTCGGAAGAGCTGTTGCCCATCCTCGCTCCTCCTCAGCCTTTCCCTTTCTCCCCCCAGGACAAAATCCTTTGGGTTTCTGTATCCTGCCAAGGAAGAGGAGCAGAGCGAAGGCTTTCGAGGTGGGCAGGGGGAAATTTCCCTGCTGGGGTGATGGGGTGAGGGACAACGGCCCCCCCCATCCACCCTCCGACACTATTGCACCCTGCTGTTCCATCCCCCATGTCTCCCACCTTGGAAACCTCTTCCTCTCACCCTGTGCCTCAGTTTCCCCAGCAGCCAATGCACCGTAACCAAGGGACAGCCCCCCAAACCCAACCAGTGGCACCAGCACCCCTCAACTGGGCTGTCCCCATGGCAGGCAGCCGGCGCGGATGCCACCGGCCCCCCCACATGGATGCTTTTGCCGGGGAAGAGCCAGCCACGGCAGCAATTGTGATTTTCTCCTCAAGCGTGGCTAACGCCGGCGCTCGCTGGGCGGCCCATCCCAAGCCAAAGCATTTTTTACCCCCCCCGGGGTAGCTCAGGCAACACCCGCTGCAGACACAAGACCTGGGGAGGGGGAAAATCCCCTCCCACAGCCAGGAGAGAAAAGAACTCACAAGAATTTCACCCAAAATAAAGGCGCAAACTTGGAGCAGGCTGCTGAACCCATCCTGCCGCTTATTTGTTGTTCCCTCTCCTCTCCCCCCATCATCTATTTTGCAGCTTTCAGCCCAGTCCTCAAACTGTGATGTCCCCTCTCCAAGAGGATAAAGCCCCAGGAGCCAGGGACACGCACAGAGCTCTGTTCCTTGAACAATGACCAAATTCACTAAATTCAAGGGCAGAGTCGAAGAAGCTGCTTTTAAAAAAATATTGTTTATTTATCCTATTATTACAGTGAGTTAGTTAAAAATGATGCACACTCAGCTTTGAAGTAGAGCAGGCAAACGGCCCTAAATGGTTAAAAAACCCCAATTAAGTGGTGAAAATCCCGCCCTTCCTCCCTGTCTGAGGACTGGAGTTAAGGTCAGCTCTTTCCTTTCCTTAATCTATGATTTTTTTTACCTTGATAGCAATTTTCCCTGGGCTGCCAGCTGGTTGGTAAACGGTCTCTTTTGTCTTTAGCCCTTCCTTTCTTTTCAGGAAAATGGAATCCTTTTTTTTTTTTTTAAATCAGTGTGTTATTTAAACGCCGGTGGTGCGGCACCCAATGCCATGAGACGGGGTGATGCTCCGGAGGCGGGGTGATGCTCCAGTACCCGCTGCATCCCGAGGGGGGGGATAAACCCACACCAGGTGCCATGGGAGCAGTGGGGCCGGTTGCTTTGGGCATCAGCCCGTGGCTTGTTTAACGTCCCCGTCTGTCACCACGAGTGCCCGGGATGCGCTCCAGTGAGTGGTTTGCGGCAGTGAAGTGCCAAGCCAGCACGCCGCAGGTGCCTGGCAGGCATGGGGAGGTTTTGTCGGTGTTTCCCATCAGCAGCAGCATTTCCACAGCCGAGCATCACGCCGTTGCATGTCCCCAACCCTGGCATGCTTTGTCCCCAAACGGGTGCCTGTGCTGGGGGGATTCAGCACCTCTGCAGGTGCATCGCAGTGGGAAAGTTCCTGCTTTGGCTTCCAGCCCCCGAGGCCGGATCCTGCATTCCCCTGCCCAGGAAAGCCTTCGGCCTCGCTGCCGCCCAGGGCTTTGCTCCGATCGATGCTCCAGCCTCTCTTAACACCTCGCAGGGATCGATGGACAAGGCAGGGAATTGCCTGCACCGGAGGGACATGGCTAATTCCCCTGGCAGGGCTCTGCCTGCAGCCGCTCACCTTAACCCTGCCCGTGCCATGGCTGTCACCACACCCTGCGGCAACGTCACCCACCTGGTGCCCATCACCGTGGCCTCTGGGCACTGCCATGGTGCTGCATCCCTGAAGCTCTGCCCATTTCAGCTGCCTGCTCCTGTCTCTGCCTCTCCTCTCTTCCAGCTGCAAAGAGCTCCAACAGGCACCTAGAAAACACCAAAATCCACCAAAATCTCCCCCAGACTGGAGCCTGCTGGTGGCACCAAGGCCATTTCCCAGACTGCGGGCATACCACCACCTGTTGCTGACCTTCCCCTGACAGATCCCCTGCCAGAGCCCACACCCCACTTCCACAGGGCATTTAATCACTAAAAGGCAATTTGGCACCTTAAAATCACCCTCTGTATATGGGTTCTGGGGTGCCCACACTCCCACGGGGCTCCCGGGTGGGTGCATGTCCCAGGAGGGGTCCGGGAGGGGTGGGAGAGGGCTCCCAGGCTGTGGGGATGGTGCTGCCCATGCAACCGGAGCACCGGAGCATCCTTAAACGGGTGCAGGAACCAGCTTAGTTGTTGCCAGAGACCTGCTGAGCCCTGTCACAGCTCAGCACATGCACGAGTTCATCACAAGCAGGATCCAGGTCCCCGAGGGGTGGCACGGCCAGGGATGCTGGGGATGGTGGTGGCCCGGCAAGGAGCTGGATCCTGTCCTGGGAAGTCGGCTTTCGAGGAACAGCAGTGTGGGGAGAGGAAAGAGGAGGCTGGAAAGGCTCCAAGATCAGCGGTGCTGATACGAAACCATAAATTATCCTCTCGGCTGAGCCGGCTGCAGGGAAAGGCAGCCCCTCCGAAAAGCCGGGGAAGCAGCACAGCCGGCACTGACCCTGGCATTGCTGCCGTCTCCACCTAAATCGAGGCGAGCTGGCTGCCATTGTTAAGGGGAGCTGTAATTTCTCATAAATCCAAAGTGAATAATTAACGGGCACCGGCAGCCGGGGCTGCTCCCCACATCCATCACGGCAGGCCGCCCTGGGGCCGGCAGGGTTGGTACCCGCTGTAAATCACCGGCATGGAGGCTCTGTGCCAAGGCATGCAGGCCGGCACCGCCACTCGCGGGCCCCCCAGCGTGAGCCGGTCCCTTGGCGGAGCAGAAACCCCCCGAATTTTGCAGGGGGCCATGGAGCATCCATGGTGGGATGGGATGCGCTGGGATGCGCCGTTTGGGCTGGGATGACTCCGGTTCCCTCCGGCAAGCATTAGCCAGTGCCGTTTCCCGGCATCCCCATGATCTAATTACACCGAAGATGAAGCAGGGAATGATACCTGGCCTTTAATTAATAACTCAGCACGGGTGAGAGCATGAACGCCGGGTGCCAGCGGTTGAGGGTGCCCAGGTTTTGAGGTGCATGGGATCTGCACCCCATGGCCACCCTCCAAGCCTGAACGAGAAACAGGAGCTGAAAAAAGACATTTAAATAATAAATCCCAGCTATTAAGGGGAGGCTGTACCTGGGAGAGCCGGCCAGCGCCGGCGGCCAGCCGGGTAATTAGACCGTGGATGAAATGATGAAAAGATATTTGCAGGCTTTGAGGCAGAGGCTTTGAAGCTGTAAATCCTGTGAAGGCAGCATCCCTGCATGCACCCGCCGGGAGATATTTACCCAGAACCAGCTTTCCACCATCCATGCCATGCCCACAGCCTAGAAAGAAAAGTCCCCCCCCGGGAGATGCTGGGCTCGGAGGGATGCTCCTGTGTTTTTTCGGTGGGCGTGGGGATGGGTACCTGGAATTCTGTGCATCTTGCTCTGGGGAAAGGCAACCCCGGTGACGGGAATGCACCAGGTACCACGGTGTCACGGCGGTTCAGCCAGAGGTTAATCTGGCACTGTGAGCCGGGCTGCCTGTGCTGGGCAGTGCTGGAGCCTCATCCTGCAGGGAGCCAGCAGCAATCAATGAGTGTCGGCGCTTCTGGGAGCGAGTAAAAGCCCCCGGTTCAAACCAGGGGATGGAAGAGTCCAGCAAGAGGGAGAAGCACCGCTGGGGAAGGGTCGGTGATGCCGCGGGGTTCCCCCGGCCTGGCTGGGGCTGGTCATCCACATGAGGAAGGGCCTTGACTGAAAACACCCCCGCACCGTGTTGCTGTATGCGCACACCCCCGTGCACACAGACACCCCTGCACGCACCTGTGCATCCACACGCCTGGCCATGCTTCCGCCTCGGCATGCACCTGTCCATGCACACACCTTGGCACACACCCATCCATGCCCCCACTCCTGCGTGCCCCCGTGCATGCTCATGTCCCTGCACCCACCCCCCGTGGGCTCCCCAGCACCCCACGATGAGCAGCAGCGGGAGCAGCGCAGCCTCCCCAGCCAGGGGTCCCACTGCCGGACACACAGACAAGCACCAACACTCCACTCCACCCCATACCTCCCTGCCCATGGAGCCGCCTGCGCCGCACTCACCAAGGCCACAGCCACATGGGGACAGACCCCATCCCCAGATGGGCACCCTTTGGTCCTTAAACACCAGCCTGTCCGCGGTTGTTCACCCAAAGGGATGTGACCAGGTCCATGGCAGAGCCAGGAGCATCCCAGGATGCGGGTGCCAGAAGGCGCCTGCCCTCAGAGAGGGCATCCATACGGGAAGACCCTTGGATTTGGCCGCCATCCACTCCTTAATCCCTTGGCACAGGGGTCTCGGGCCGGCAGTGCCAGGGGATGCCGTAAGGGATGCGGGTGAGATCTGTACAGCCGGGCCGGACAGCCAGACCCCAGCAGTAACGAAGCAGCAGTTCAGCACAGGGGTAATTAGCAGCTTGTGATTCCAGATCCTCATTAGGGGCTGGCACCCCCCGCTGTTGCGCTCTGTGCAATTAGTCGCTAAGTAACACACGGATATTTATACCCGGGCGAGGAACCGGGGCCGGCACACTGCTGGCGTTGCTGGGATGCTCCGGCTGAGCCCGGACAGCACGGGGACGGTGACATTTTGGGACAAGCAACTGGTCCTTGCAGGTCAAGGAGCTCTGATTGGGGTCTGAGGGGGCACCCTGGGGTGCTCAGTGGTCAGGGCAGCACCGCGGGGGGGGACACAGGGACACGTGTGACATTGTCACCCTGAGGAAGCCACAGCCCTGGCACAATTGTAGGGGACTGGCTGCTCTGAGAGCCATTTCTATAGGGAAGATGTTTTATCTTCCCTCTCACCCCACCCTAATTAATTGTTTTAATTAAGGAAATGCCACTTCCACTCCCGACTGCCATTTGCCTGCAGAAACGTTGCTAATTACGGTGAGGGAAATGTGCTGTGGCTTGTTAAACCCATTTGCAGGCAGCTGGGAGGGGGGTTGTGTGCAGGGGTGGGGGCTAAAAATATATGGGAAAACGGAAAATGCATGAGCTCTAAGATGCAAATGCACCGTCCAGGGAGCAGAGAGCGTTGGGGGTCCCCGGTGAGGGGAAGGGGTAGCTTGGGCCCGGGGATGTGCCTGGAGCTGGAGGTTTGGTACCTCCATCCATCACCTCTGCCCAGCAGTGGGTGGACACTAACAAAGCCCCCTTCGTTACTGTGCCCCCCAGACGGAGCCCAGCTTGAGAACGGGGTTTAACCCCCAAGTTCGCAGATGTATGGAGCTGTCACCAACACCTCCTTCGCTGGCTTTGTCATCAGCAGCCAGGAGCTCGCGCTGCTTTCTGCTTTTTAACAGGTTTCATGAATTTTAATGGGCAGTTGCTGACGGGTTTTTCCTTCCCTTCCCGTTGCTTCCTGCCCCCCCACAGCCTTTCGGGTCATCCTTCCCCTCCCCAGGACATCTCGAGGCTCACAGCCAGCCCTTGGCATCCTCTGAGCCCCCCAAAACCCTTCCCCATCATCCCCCCCACCACCGCCCCTGCAATGGAGATCTCACCCCAAAGGCAGCACCGTCGGCACAGGGCGTTTGCTGCGGTGCTGCTGGTGCTGCCGGTGCTGCCGGCACAAGGATGCTGCTGCTCTGGCCAGTGGTTCCGGGCACCTCAGTGGCTTTTCCCGAAATTCAATGGATGTAAAGGCTCTGGAGACGTCACTTCTGAAACATCCGTCTTTATTAGCAGCTGTTTAACACCTCCCCGAGGGACCATAATGAAGGGAAGCAACTTAATCACCATCATGCAGCAAAGCGCGGGTGAGCACGTCTCTCCCGGCTGCCCGGCCACGGCCTTTCCCACCACCCATGCTGCCACTTCCCCATGTCTTGGTGTCCTCAGGTGCTCCGACCTGGTGACAGTGTCCATTCTGGTTCCACCAGGCTCTGTGACAATGGCCGTCCTGATGTTTTCTGCTGCTCTGATGATGTCTCTCCTGGTCCCCTGTGACAGCATCCCTCCTGGTCCTGAGGCATTGTCCCTAATGGCCCCTCCAGGTTCTCCTGGTCCTTCCTGGTCCTGCAGTGATGTCCCTCCTGGTTCTCCAGTCGTGTCCCTCCTGGTCCCACACAACAATGTCTCTCCTGGCCCTGACCAATGATGCCCTCCCGGTCCTCCTGGCCTGACAATAATGGTCCCTCCTGGCCCCACCATGACATCCCTCCTGGTCCCTCCCGGTCCATGACAACATCCCTTGTGGTCCCTCCTGGCCTTGTGCTACTCCTGGGCAGGGGATGCTCCAGGCACACCCCCCCACCTCC
>VWZL01005605.1:132051-139551 GCA_013396915.1 Stercorarius parasiticus | reverse complement strand
CCTGTGGGGAGCGGCGGGTGGGTTTTCGGGTGCTGTGCCTCCCCCTGCCAAAGCCGGGCTGGTGCCGCGATGCTCCAGCAGCTGCCCGGCAGCAAGGAGCAAGTGCGGGTGCCCAGGGTTTGGTTTCTTGGTGGGTGCCAGTCCGCGTGCCCCTTGCTGGGAGTCAGCGGGGTGCTCTGGGCCACAAGGAAGGTGCAAGTGGGGAGCGGGAGGGGGATATCAGTGGTGGCACCCCAAGGGAGGGTTGTATCACTGCCTGCAGGGGGCTGTGACACCCCAAAACCTCACCTCCTGCCAGACCCAGGGCCTGGGGACGCTTGGACAGGGGACCTGGCTGTCCAGTGACACCACACACCCAGCGAGGCCATGAGAAGACGCCATGGATGGGGCTCGGCACTGTGCTGAGACCCGCCCAACTCGTGTCATGAGCCCTGAGCCCCTGCTGCCATCCTACAAGCCCCCCTTGGCGAGGGGATTCTCCTCCAGAGCCGCGGCTGCTGCCAGCTTGGGGCTTGTCACCGCTTCCCTCGGCTGCTGCCCGCGTTAGCTTTCCCGGTAACATTGGTTTATCCCCTTGATCTTGATGGGAAATGGGGAGGCGAGGGAAGCGTCCCCGGGGAACCGCCGCCGCACGCGCCGAGCTTTAATTAGGGATGGGAAATCTTTGCCGACAGCCGTGCGGGTAAGCAAGCCCGGCGCTGGAAGGGATCAGGACCAAAATGAAATCGTCTGCTTCAAAATGGCGAGCAAAATGCCCACAGCCCTGGTCACAGTGATGCCGTGGGATCATGGGACTGTGGTCACGGATTCGGGGAGCAAACCTGCACCCCCTCCATCTGCGGGGATCTCAGCAGATGGTTGAGACAAGGCAGCGAAACGCGGGACGGAGCCGGCAAATGGCAGCAGCTGCGGTGAGGACGGCGCTGGCATCAGCTCAGACGGGGATGGAGGAGCTGGTCCCCAGCCCCCTCTGCCTGTCCCCGATCCAGCAGGTGAGCTGGGATGGCCCTGCTGGGACCCACAGGCTGGCTGGGGTGGGGACAGTGGGGACAAGGGCACATGTGTGGCACAAGATGCTCTGCTGAGAGGTAACATCCCCGTGGGCAAGGTCTGCAGCACCCTGCACCCTCCACAGCACAGCCACCAGCGCAATGGTCCCCCCAGCTGGGGACACACAGCACCGGGACACACGTCACCCCCACTCACATGGCACAGAGGCATGTGGCAGCCCACTGTGTGGGGTGCCCAACCACAGGCTGCGTGTCCCACCATGCCAGGGCAAGTCCTGTGATGACACCCACCAGTTTTGGGGTGAAATCCTGCAGGTTTTGGGTCACCAAAATCAAAAAGGATTGTCAAGCATTGGAACAGGCTGCCCAGGGCAGTGGTGGAGTCGCCATCCCTGGCGGGATTTAAAGTCAGGTAGACGTGGTACTGAGGGACATGGGGTAGTGGTGGCTTAGGCAGTGCTGTCAATGGTCTGAAAGGTCCCTTCCAACCCAGACACTTCTGTGATTGTACCAACACACACGGCAGATGAGGCCACCACCCCTGTCCCATGGGCACAATTATCCCTTTCCGCCGGCAGCGGGATGCCCTGGGCGGGCGCGGGGGTCCCGGCGGAGGCGTGGGGCGCAGCCGGCATTGGCAAATGTTACACCTGATCAAACCTGTGACTGCGGCTCTCGCTGCCGCCGTGCTCTCCTGGCAGCCCTGGCCTCGGCCACCGACCATCCTGCGATAACAGGCGCCATTAGCATCAACACCGGCTCCAAGCCCATCCCAGGATGGGGAGGATGAAGCAGCTGGCTTCTTGTGCTAATTAATAATCCACTCAATTAAGAGTTGTCAGTCAATGTGTCACCAGCACAAGGACAGGCTCTGTGGCCATGAGCTGGGGACACTGCTCCATGGGGCCAGCATCCTCCTCCTCCTCCTCCTCCTCTTCCTCCTCCATACACTGGACAGCCCCTGTGCTCCTCCAGTCCAGCCCGCCCAGATCCCTCTTGCTGTCCCCTCTTGATTGACACCTTCTGATGTCATGGATCATGCCGATGAAGTCATCAGCACCCTGCCTGACCCCCCACACCATCCCCGTCCTCGCTGCCCTCACCCAAAAGGCTAGGGCTCCCTCTGCCCCACAAGGACACAACAAAGGCCCTCCCTGTCTGATGATGTCACTTGTCACGCAGGCTTGTGGTGATGTCACAGGCTCCCACGTTCACCCCAGGTGCCACCTGAGTGGGATGTTGCCAGTTCCCACTTAAGAATTTGGGAAGAATTTGGGCACAAAGGATCCCGAAGCCTTGGGCAGCCGCAGGGCACCCCCAAAATGTGTGTGTGGGAAAGCTGAATCCTTTCCCAACACTAAGGAAGAGCATTGTCCCCTCTGTCCCCAGCAGGTGACATCAGGGATGCAGCATCCAGCTGTGCTGGGGACAGTGGGTTTGTGGGAGCAACGTGGGCTGTGAGGGGCAGGCGAGGAGGGGACGATGTCACACGGGGGTGGCTTTAGCACAGGGAGAGCACAGCAGGGATTGATAATAGCATCTCCCCTGGTCCCTGTGTGGCAATAGAGAACAATTAGCTAATTGCAGTGGGAGGTCACTGCGGGGACCTTCCCTGTCCCCCCTGGCACAGGAGGGCCATCTCCGTGTGCGGCAGCCGAATCGCTTTGTGCTTAACCTACATTTGCTTTTGTTCTGTTCGGCACAGCCGCAGCGTGCCCGGGGCCCTGCGCTCGGCTCGGCACGGCTCAGGGTGTCACCCGGCACTGGGGTCCCTCTCAGCAGCCCCCAGACCCAAATTAAGCAGCCCCACTGCCCCTCATGGGGCTAACAGGCCCTGGTAAGTCACACTCAGGTGGAGGTGGTGACATGGTGACACGCCATCAGGTCGCGGCACAGTGTCCCCAAGGTGGGGATGATGTTTTGCCTCCTCTCGGGGGGAGTAATCGCAGGAGCCCCTTCCCCAGAGTGTCTCTCTCCAGACCATCCTCCTCCATCCCTCGCCGGAGGCCGGGAGCGCTCGGCAGCCTCTTGAGGAGCGGCACTCGCTGATGACAGCTTCGACTGAGCTTTAATTATCCAACAAGTCTCGGTGTTCGCAGCCGCTGCACTGTGAACAAACAAACAGAGGCAGAAGGTGCCTGCTCCAGCTGTGACATGGGGGCCAGATGTGCAGCGAGGGGTGGGGGGAGTGCCCAGGAGGGGTGGCAGGGGATGCTGCTCGGCGGGGACTGCCCTGGGGACCCACGGAACCCCTTTGCTCTGGGGCAGGGGGGGTGTCTCAGCAAAAAGGAGGGCCAGGAGCAAAGGGATTAAATCCCTGGGTTGGAGACCGGTCCCCAGTGTCCCCTCAGTGCGTGGTGACAAGGCGATGTCGGGGTGCAGCTCATATGGCTGTGCCCTGCTCCTTCCCTGGGGACACCCATCAGCACCCAGCCCATCACCCTTTGCCTCCCATCGGGCTGCACTCCCCACCTCAATGATGCCCCCCACCCCATGACTGAGCACCCTCGGTGTCACCCCCCCAGCTCAGCAGGTCCTGGGTCCCCGTTTACACCCCATCCCTGGGGGGGCTGCACCCTCCCCTGCCTGGATCTGGCCTCACAGATGTAGCCGCCCCTCCAGAGCTGCTCCTTAAATCTTTCAAAACCAAAGCACAAACCCTTTTGTGGGGACCAAACGCACCCCCCCAGCCCAGGATGGGGTTCCTCCTGCCCCGGACCCCCAGGAGACAACATGCGGCATTGGGGTATGGCTGTAATTACTGATGTAATTACTGCTCATGGCAGCCCAGGGACCAGCAACTCCCCGGGGTGCAGCGGGAGCAGCACCTTAATTATCAGTCCCAGGTGTTAACAGCAAAACTTCCTACTGCTGCTACCAATTAGTGGCTCCCGAGGGGACCACACACCACCATCCCTGCACCCCTCCATGGGCCCTGACAGGGTGGCGGCTGGTGACACCGATGCCACTGGGATGCTTGCGGTGGTGCCGCTGCCTATTTTTATCTTTATTTTATTTGTGGTTGGACTCGATGATCTTAAGGGTCTTTTCCAACCTAAACGATTCTATGAAATGATTCTATCTCCTCCTTAATTAAGTTTGTTGGGTTGCTTCCATCCCCGGAGGGCTTGATAACCCCAGATGGGATCCGCAGCAGCAGCATGCGGAGTCTGGAGGCAGTGAGGAGGGAGCACGTGAGCCAGCACCTCCTGAAAAATCACCTTTGGATGCTGCAGGAGCCGGGTGCGGGGCCGTGGCAGAGAGAAAACACATCCAAGGGATCCTTATTTCCCATGGTGCTTTCTCTCCCCTGGGTGCCCCAGGCCAGGCTCCCCTGTCCCAGCATCATCCATCCCATCTTTCCTGGGATGCAGGAGATGGATGGTCCTGCCACGGCCACAGCCTGTCCCCACGGTTTTGGGGCAGCCCCATAGGCTCACCGGACACCCTTTGGGTGCTGCACCCAAAGCTGTCAGCACCCCTAAGTGACGCCTCCACAATCCCTTTCCCTCCATCCATTGCTGACTGAACATCCCAGTGCATCTCTGGGATAACTGGTCCGGCGCATGCTGGGGAGAGTATCCCCTGTTTGTGGTTCTCCTCTGGAGCAGGCAGCTGCCGGGAGGGATTTTGCTTTTACAGGGATGAATTTTTCCACCTCGGCTGCTGGCGGGGAAGGTTGGGGCTGGGGAAGGGGCTGAAGCAGTGCAGCCAGCGCCGGTAACGTGGCAAGAAGGGGCCATTGTGGCGAGGCACAGCTGCACAGGAGGGGCACGATGGGAATGCAAAATCCCAGCCACGGGAAGGGCTTGGGGGATTCACCACCTGCTGGGGATGTTTCCCCACCCCGCACGTGCCCTGGTGACAACAGTGGCTTTATGGGGAGAAAGACGGTCCCCTGCCCCAGGAGCTGCTGGGGTCCAGCATGTGCCATCCTGATGGGGCCACCTGGGTGCTGGGGACACTCTGTCCCCACCCTGTCCCCCTGCACAGCCATGGGCTGGCCTTGCTCAGCAAAGCCGCGTGGTGGTGCTGGGCGCTGCGGTGCTCCCGGGGACCTGGTCCCCTTGGGGCCCAGGCTGTGCCACCAGCAACCAGCTCTGAGGCTGACAGAGATGGATCCTGGAAGCGGTGTGACAAAGTGACAAAGGGAAGGACAGTGGCTTCATGCCCTTCCCAACGCTCCTCTGCGACCTGGCAGGCAGCAGCTCCTGTTTCTCTTGCTGAGCTCTCGTGAATTATTCAGGCGCTGCCTCTCCAAGGATGCTCCCCCCTGGCCCGGAGCGGAGCCCCCCTGCACCAGGCTGGGGGCAGCAGAGGTGGGAACAGCTGCGGCTGGTGCCGCGGGTCGTGTGCTGGCCACCGAGGTGGGATGCACCTTGCGGGAGGGAGCAGGATGAAACACGCGACCTCCCCGAGCACGGGGCGATGCTCAGCGAGCAGGAGAGGAGCCGTTGCAAAGCATCATTTAATTTCATTGAAAGGAGAGGAGGAAAGAGGGGGTGGGGGGAGAGACACTGCACGAGCTGGCCCAGATCCTGTTTCTTCTCTTTTTTATTCTCTGCTTTTGTGCAGCGCCAGCTCTTATCCCCTGCTGATCAGCAATGGCGGCTCCATCGACGCCCACGGTGCCCAGTGCCACCCAGCGGGGGTGGATGGGGCTTTGCTGGGGTGAGCCCTGGCACAGCCCCTGGCTGAGCACCACCCTCACCTGCTGCTGGGACCCCAGGAGGGTTTGCGGTCCGGCCCCAGGGCTGGGAGTGAGGTGGAGAGATGTACAACGCAAGGGGCTGTCCCCAAGATGCTCCCGGGGAGGGGATGGAGACTGGCAGTGGGGGTCTGCATGCTGGGGGTGTGCTGGGGGGAGCAGGGTGCCCCACACACTCCCATCCCATCCTCCTTGGCAGCACCTTCAGCAACAGCTTGAGCAAGGTGAGCACGGTGGCTGGGGCAGCGGGGATGCCCCAGCGATGGAGAGATGGGATGGGACAGTGATGGGGATGCAGAACAAGGTAGTAATGGGGACACGGATCAGGGCGGGAAGGGGACACAGGATGGGGCAGGAACAGGAACACAGGACAGGGCAGGATTGAGGACGCAGAACAGGGCAGCAACTGGGACATGGGATGGGGCAGCAATGGCGACACTGGACCAGGCAGTTATGTGGACATGGTGCTGGGCAGAATTTGGCCCTGCCAGTGGGAAGCCACCACGTTCTGCTGGTTCTTCCCCAGCTCCATTCACCGCTTCCCCCGCAAAACTATCACTGTCTCCTTAGCCTGCAGGCCCGTGCCGTGCTGCTCCCAGCTGATGGCCTGTTTCCCATCGCTGCAAGTGGCCACCAGGAACAGATGAGCACAGGAGGGTGATTTATGCTGGGCAGGTTGATGCCACAACTGTTCGAGAGAGCAGGAACAGCTGCTCCGGCTGTTCCGGCACAACACGGCGCTGGGAGCAAATCCTCAGAGGTGACAGCAGGAGCGGGGGCTCAGGGCAGGCGATGCTCTGGGGGTGACAGGCACCTCTGTGGGGTGGGCGGGCAGAAGGGCTGGAGGGGGCTGGGGAGAATCATGGAGGCGGGGGCTGAGGTTCACTTCCCAGCTGCTGCGTGAGACCAAGATTCAAGTCAAGGCTCTGGTTAATCCAGACTTTAATCCCCTCTAAATCCCACCTTTAATCTGTTTAACGCCACCTTTCGGAATCAGGATCCTGCGAGGTGGCTCCTTCCCACTGAGCTGGGAGCAGGAGGAGGAAGAGGAAGAAGGAGGATGCTCTGACACTCCTGACACTGGGGAGCTTGGGATGGGGGTGCAAACCTCGGTCGGCACGGCTTGGTGGGACGCCAGGGCTTGTGGGGTCCCCGGCACAGGGACAAGCTGACGGCCACAACACCCCGGTTGCTGCACCCTAAAAACTCCTCCACATGGCTGACACCGTCCATCAGAGGGGCCCGGGCTGCCTGGCTCAGGGGGCTCCTGGGGACACTCCCATGACAAACCCACGCTGCGCCTACTGTGGGGGCTGCTGCCACCCACAATGCCAGGCCCCAGGCAAGCGGAGGAGGTGCCCGTCCCCGGTTTGTGCTGCAGTGGCGAGTGGATCGGGGACGGGTGAGGGTTTTAGGGGGCAGCCCCCNTGAAACCCCACCCTGATGCCCCCCACGCAGCAGCCGCCTGCACACCCTGGCACACTGCTCCCTGCGAAGGGTGGGAGCCGGGCAGAGAGGGGCCCGGTGCGGGGGATGTTGGCACCGGAGGAGGCGCCCCACGGACCCCCATGCCGCCCCCTACCCTTCCCACGGGTGTCGCATCCCCGTGGCGCACCCCCACCCGAAAAGTGGTGACTTTTCGAGACACCCCCCTCCGTCCCGGTGCTGCCCACGCGCAGCCCGGTCTGCCAGCGCCCTCCTACGTCCTTGCTCAAAAGCGCCCCGGCCGCCGGCCAGCGTCCCACGCCGTTTCCACGCGTGACCGTCCCACCCACGCCGGTC
>VWZL01005605.1:118868-131825 GCA_013396915.1 Stercorarius parasiticus | reverse complement strand
CCTCCCCGGTTCCCCCCGGTTTCCCCGGGTTCCTCCCGGTTCTCCCAGTCCTTGTGGGCGAGGGCTCTCGGTACCGGCCCACTTCGTGCTTCCCACTCCGGGACCGGCAGCGGGGCAAAGCCTCCCGTCCCCGGAGGTGAGCGCAGCCCCCGGGGCATCACCCCGGTCCGTCACTCCCCCCTCGGTGTCACCGGGCACCGGCGGCCCTGCCCGGCCCACGGGAGCCCCAGGGAGGGGGACACACCAAGGGTTTGGGGAGCCCCGAGGGGCGGGAGCTGCTGGGCGGGCAGAGCCCGGGGCTGCTCCTGGGAGCCCCTGGCCATGCCTCAGTTTCCCCACCCGGGTAAACCACGGGGAGTGGGTGATCGCCCCCCAAAACCAGTGGGAAACCCGAGGGGGCTGGGAATGCCGCCGTGTCCAGCGGTCAATGGCTAACGGGAGCTGAGAGAAGGCGCCGGAGGCCCCCCCGTGATGGGGACATCTGAGGAGCCCACATGCGAGGGCAGGGACGGATGCCCCATGGCAGCGCTTGGCGTCCTGCATCGCCCCGTCCCCTCGTCCGCCCCATCCCCTCGTCCACCCCATCCCCTGGGCTCAAAGGGATGAAATTCCTCCATTCCCAGGGAGACGAATCCCTTTGGCATGGCCGGATCCTGCCCGGAGCACCAGAGTTGGGTGTAAAACTTCCTGACTCCAACCAACCAGAGCTCCGAAGCGGGGAAGGATTTTGGGCCATTAAATATTCTTTGCTGACCCCCCCCAAGACCAACACTGTATTCGAATTGTCCTGTGGAGCTTTTTTCCCTTCCCGGGGCAGCTTTGTCCTTGCTGATCCCGGGGCAGGAAGCATGTGGTGCACCAAGGCCCCCGCCGCAGGACGGACGGACAGACAGACGGACGGTGGTTTGGCCTCTGTTTTTTCCCCCCCCGGCTCCATTTTCCACTTCCCCATGAGTCTCCGTCTGTTCCGAGCGAAGGAGAAAGGAAGTTGCTGCCGGAGAGAGCGGCTCAATAAAGAAAAGGAGGAAATGGAAGGCGAGACAGATGCTCCAAAATAACCCTAACCCCTTCCTCCTCCTCCTCTCCATAAAATAACACCCCCCTTCCTCCTCCTCTTCCTCTCCATGCTGCAGCTGCCTCCCCTCCAGGGATTCCCCAGGATCCCCGGGGAATTCCTTGATACAGTGCCAGATCAGCACCCCTGTCCCCAGTCTGCACCCCCTCCATGTGCTGGCATCCCGTTCCCACGGGAAGCGCTGGCGGGATTCACCACCCACGCCCCCAGTGTTGGCATTGTCGGACCCCCCCGCCCACCTCGGATTGGCGGCCCGGTTCCTTGCACAGACACGTTGGAGTTGCCGGGGCGGATCGTCGTTCCCAGGCATCGGATTAGGTGCAAAACCAAAAAGCTTCTGCTCCTTCCCGCAGGTGCCCGCACTGGGTCTGCATTTGCAGCCCCGATGCAGGCACCTACAGGAAGGAGATTATGGGATACAGGAGTTTAGATCCCAGAGATGGTGGGAACAATGATGGGAACATGGCCGAGCATTTGCGGAGCCGCAGTTTTTCCATCCTTGCCAAGAAATGGGATACAGGAGTTTAGATCCTGGTGTTTGAGATGGTGGAGACAATAATGGGGACATGGCTGAGCAAGATACACTGTGTGGTGCCCGGCTGAGGGGATACCAGTAATCCACGCAGCATCCCTGATCCTTCCCGGAGCTGCGGTTTTTGCCATCCTTGCTAAGAAATGGGACACAGGAGTTTCAGCCCCGAAGCCGGAGATGGTGGGGACAATGATGGGGATGTGGCTGAGCACTTGCTCCTTGCTGAGGAGCAAGTGGAGAGAGATGCACCGTGTGGGGCCCGGCCGAGGGGATGCCAGTGATCCCCACAGCGTCCCCGGTCCTTCCCGGCGACGTGTTTTTTTTGCCATCCTTGCCAAGAAATGAGTTTTTCCCCGGGCGAGGTGTTTACTCAGTGGCTTCCTCTGTGGCCTCACCCTGCTCAGCGCACACGCGCTGGACCTGGCGGCTCTCGCTGCTGTTTGCACCCATGGCAACGTGTGAGGGACGGCTATTGCAAAAGGCAGCATGGCTCCTTCCTCCTCCTCCTCTGCCACCCCAGTGCTGGTAAAATGGGGTCTGGAAACCAGTCACGGATGGTGGGGGACAGGCTGGTGACAGCGTTGGGCTCTCCGGTTACATCCCCGTGCCACGCCAGTGCTCCGACCTGTCTCCTGTAATCCAGCGCAGTGGCGGGGTTTAATTAATTAATAAGGGTTGGAGGCGTGGGCGGCTGGTGGAAAGTGATGCCAGGGGACGGAGAGCGGAGCAGCGGGATCCCATCCACCTCTGCCGCAGCATTTGGCCAAGGATTTAGGGACACTGGGGATGCTGAGGTGCAGAGCAGGGACATTTTCTGGAGCAGCAGGAGAAAACGGCACATGGGATGGAGGACAAAATGGGGAGATCTCCCTGGCTGGGGAGACGATGCTGCTGTGTCAGAGGAAACTTGTAGCAAGACGGTTACAAGTTAATATGGCCCTGGTGAGGAAGAGGAGGAGGAAGGGGAAGTGGAGGTGCCTCCACTCTCAGCTGGAGCGTCGCAGAGCCCTCCCCTGGTGCCGCACGTGTGCTCTACGTTGCCCCATGAATTATTTAAGTGCTTTTGCTTTCCGGCATGAAATATTCAGCCTGCTGCCGAGGGAGCTGGGGGGGGATCAGGGGGAGGACGAGCACACGGAGCCCCTGATGGGTACCCGGTGACAGGGACAGTCGGGGGTGAGGATCTTTCGGTCAGGAAAAAATCACCCTGGGATGGCGTCGGTGCTGGATTCAGGTGCTGGATTTGGCCTTCGGCTCCCCGGCCCTGCGGCGGCGCAGCCGGCACGCTGCGGTGCCCCAGCGCTGGCATGTGGCCGTCCCCAGGGGAGCCCATGGCAGGGACTTCGTCTGTGTCACTGCATCCCCACCTCGCGCAGGACGTCCAGATGTCCCGACCTTCGGCTGCAAAACCACCTCCAAAACCTGCAAAATGGGTGGACACCCCCCCCCCCCCCCCAAAAAAAAGGCTGTAGCTGTCCCTGAACCTGTAAAATGGGTGGAAAAAAAACCAAAAAGGGCTGTGACCATCCTCAAAGCCACCATTGGGACCACGGCCCCACCGCGCTCTTCCGGAGCAGGGAGGAACTTGGTGAAAGCATCGCCCGCCTGCTCTTTTTCGGTGGAAGAAGTTGTTTTTTGAGGGCGTTTTCATTAAAAAGAAGGAGCGGGGGGGGGGGAACAACAAGCCCTGAGCAGGGTTGGAAACTTCAGAGACAGGAAGGAAACGGGGTGGTTTATTTCGGTCTCGAGTTTGCTTGTCGGGGCAAGACTTGCTTCTTCCGCGCACCCATAGCAGCCCCTCCGTGAACAATGGGGTCGCGGGGCCCTTCCCAGCAGGAAAACGGCTTGTTCCAGTGAAATCTGGCGGTTGGTGCTGAGTCAGCGGGTGCTGGTGGGACAGAGCGTGGTGCGGAGGGTGCCGGGATAACCGGCCTGGTGCTGAGCGGGAGCGAACGTGCTGGGAGGTGAGCTTGGGTTTCCCTGGGGCTTGCAGCGAGCAACCTGCGAAACAGCCCCCGGGCGCTGGAGAAGGAACAGGGTGCGTTTTTTTGGGGGTCCAGTAAAGACCCCCCTTCCCTCACCACCGCTTTGTGCCTCAGTTTCCCCCCATGAGTGATGTTTATCTCCCTGGTCCCTGGCAGGAGAAGGGTTGCGGGGAAGCCAGGCATTACTCAGTGCCGGGAGCGGAGGTTTGATCTATTATTACAGTCGCTAATTGGGAGATGTGGGTGCACGGGGCAGCTCGCAAGATCCGGTGGTTCCTATTTTGTTTTTTTTATGGGCTCTGTAGGTGGAGTTCGCACTCGCTTTATGGCTGCGGTGGCCCCACGGAGAGCTCAGGCGTGGGAATTCCTATTTATCTGGGCACTGCTCCCGGCCCAGGACACCCCGTAACTGCTGCAGGATGCAAAGGAGGGGAATTCCAGGAAAAAGCAAAGCCCTGCTCCTTCCGGGAGAGGCTGAGCCGCAGGCAGAGCGAGTCCCCTTTGCAGCCAAGGGGGAGAAGATGGAGCCGCGCTGCCTCTGCCCATCCTGCCCGTCCCTCCGGGCTTGGCTCCCGCAGCATCTCCCGCATGGGGCCGTCGGCATTAAATGAGCCCGACCTGCCTGGGAGCAGCTCCACAAGAGCAGCCTCTGCTTTGTCTTTTCTGTCTTATTAAGGGCGAGAGCCTCAGCTCGAAGCTCACGCTGGCAAAAAATCAATGTTTTCCCACCGAAGGAATTACTTACAAACCTCTGTGTTTTTCCGAAGGGCTGTAAATAATGCCACATGCGGCAGCTCGCGTGGTGGTGGCGGCTCCGTTACTGCTTGCTTAATTCATGCCCTGGCAGAGCCTCGGCTGCCCTCGGGGAGCCGGTGGCTGGGTGATGCCCGGGAAGCCGGGGCTCGGCTTGCACCATCACTCGTGTACCATCGCCCTTGCACAATTGGCTGCAGTGAGATGGAGCCTTGGCCACGGCGGGGTATCCGAGCCCACAGGAAGCTGGGATTTGCTCCCGAGAGGCCGGTGTGCGCTCCGTGGCAGTAGGAATGGGATCCCCGGAGGGATCCGGGGCTGGGTGGTGTCTCAGATGGCTGGTGGGGTCCGCAGAGCTGCCTCGATGGGGATGGACTCGGTATGTGCTGGAAGAACCGGTGGGGCTCCAGATGAGCCCCCCATCTCTCTTCTCCATACCCATGGCCAATTTATCCCCATCCATTCTCATGCCAGCAGCATCCTTTAGCTGAAACAGCTCTTCTCCCCTCCCTGGTGATGTGTTTATAGCGCGATCCTGTCCCTTCCCGGCTCTCACTTTGCCAGGCTTGACCCTGCCACGTGCAGGCTCTTGCACAAGCAGCCTCGTCTCTGCCCATCCATCCTGGCGTGGGAGCTGGCTCTTATCACGCTGTTCTCGCCTCCCTGTGATTTGTAGCTCTGCAATTTCCCTGGGCAAGAGGCATCTCCAGGGTCGGTGGCGTTTTATTCATTCACAGCGGTTTTTAAAGCCGTAATCTGCCCGAGGTGATTGATTTGGTCCTGCCGGGGTGTGGGGAGTCAGGCTGTGGGTGAGCAAGGGGTGAGTTTTCTGGTTTGCCGAATTATTCGCTGCTGTGCGATGCTTGTGCCAAGCCAAGAGGGTGGCAGAAGGAGTCCGAGCTCTGACGGCACGGGTGTACCGGGGCAGGCAGCGCCGAGGAAAAGGGTTTCGCCGCACTTCAGTGCGTGCTGCAAATTGGCTGTGCTGCTCCGGCTGTGGTGAGCGCCGGGCTTATAGCGGCACGTGGCTCTGCCAGCTGTGATAGGTGACTCAGCTGTCACCTGGGTTGTCCCCAGCTCACCCTACAGGAAATGAGTCAGGTTTTAAGGAAGAAAAAATGTTAAAATGATGGAGCAAGAGTTCTTCCTGCATGGGGAGGAGGGCGGTGCCAGTCACAGGAGGGAGACGGGGATGGAAGGTCACAGGCGATGCTCAGGTAGGGAGACCTCACACACCTCTGATGCTGCCCCTCGCACTGTAGCTTCTCCCCAGAGTTGGGGGGAAGGTGGGAACACCCTGTAACTCATCACATAACAAAATATGGTGCGTGAGCTCAGCTCTCACCTGCCTTGGCACCAGGAGCTCCTCTCGGTCTTGCTGTTGGCTGGAGATGCTCTTCCTCCTCCCAAAAGGCTGCATGGGGAGGAGAAGGGACAGGGACTGATCCAGGGCATGGGCTGAACTCTGTGTGTGCCTCTTCCCCCTGCAGAGATGGACACCTTCAGCACCAAGAACCTGGCCCTGCAGGCCCAGAAGAAGCTCTTGAGCAAGATGGCTACCAAGACCATAGCCAACGTCTTCATTGACGACACCAGCAGTGAGATCTTGGATGAGCTCTACCGGGCCACCAAGGAGTACACCCACAACCGCAAAGAGGCCCAGAAGATCATCAAAAACCTCATCAAGATTGTCATGAAGTTGGGCGTGCTCTACCGCAATGGGCAGTTCAACCCTGAGGAGCTGCTGGTAATGGAGCGCTTCCGCAAGAAGGTGCATACCTTGGCCATGACAGCCGTCAGCTTCCACCAGATAGACTTCACCTTTGACCGCAGGGTCATGTCGGGTGTGCTGATGGAGTGCCGGGACCTGCTGCACCAGGCTGTCAACGGCCACCTGACAGCCAAATCTCACTCCCGCATCAACCACGTCTTCAATCACTTTGCGGACTATGAGTTCCTCTCGGCTCTCTACGGGCCGTCTGAGCCCTACCGCACCCACCTGAAGAGGATCTGCGAAGGGGTCAACAAGATGCTGGAGGAGGACAACATATGAAGTTGGCCTTGGCCAAGATGGGCCATTGGCAGTGACTGCCGGCCTCTGCCTCCTGTGAGACTGAAGACAGAATGTACGCCTGTTTTGACCATCACCAGGCTCCACGTCCTCTTCTCCTCTGTAGTGCTAACTCATTTTCTCCTCATTTCTACAAAAGACTGAACCTCTTGACTTTGTCTAACCCTTGCCCAGGGTCTGCATACCCCTCCCTGTGCTGGGCCGAGTCCTTTCCAGGTGATGTGGCCTTCGGGGCTCCTGCTGTACAGTTTGATTTCCTTTGCCCACCAAGTGCTCTTAGCTCAGAGTCCAAGGGACTGGACTGCTCACCTTGAACTCTATTGTAACCCTCCTGGGGGAAAACCAAACCAAAGACTCACTGTGTGTAACACCTCTAAGGTGTCTCTGAGCAGGTGGGCAGTTGCTTGGGTGAACAGTTGTGTGACCCTGTTACCCTAGGGTTGTGGAGCCCCATGGTTGTCTTTCAGCAGCTCCATGACATGGTGGGAACAAATCATGGTCCAGGCTTGTGCTGCCCAGGGTAGGAATGGGCTTTGGCCTTCTAAAAGACAAGCTCTTGAGACCAGAAGGATCCCACCTCACCTGGGCAAGCGGGTGTCCTTCAGGCAGGGAGGGAGCTGGAGGGACACCTGTTCATCCAAGACTCAACTCCCCCCACCAGCCTCCCGTGACAGTCCCACTGGGATGGCTCCAGCGCCTTCCTCAGTGGTTGTCCAAAGCTCTCCCTAGGATTTCATATGTTTTATGTGTCCTCGACTGAGTTGTGGTTGTTATTTTTTAGCAAACTCTGTAGCCCCGATGAGTTATTTAAATAAACTCACCTGTTTGGCCTGGGTGTTCCACGTGGTTGCTACAAAGGCGATTGACAGCGATAAAATGAGTGCCAGGGGCAGTTGGTTTTGCCTTTTAAATGGCAATTGCTCTCCGAAACCTCGGGGTTTTTACTCACCATCCCCTGGCACCGCTGAAGGCCAGGCTGCCCCTGCTCTGGGCACAGCAGCTCCCGGCTTTGCATGGCCAGGGCTAAACTGGTGGGAGGAAACACGGTGCAAAATCCAGCAAAAACCGAGAGCAAAGGTCTGGGGTCCTGGGTGGGGGGGACATGCAGACATCCATGCGTGCTGCTCTGTGTCCCCACGTCCCCTGGCTGCACAGCGGGAGCTAAAAAAGCACAACCCTGACAGCAGAAAACAACAAGCAACTTCGCAGAATTCAATACTGGTGCGTTGTAAAAGCGTTGTGCTCTCAGAGCGTGGATGCAGCAGCCGTGGCCCACTTCCAACACACCAATCTCGGCTTTGAAACACCGAAAATTGCCCTTTTAGCATACAAGATGCCGTACAATCTCAGCTGGCCTTATCTCTGCGACCTTCTTGTGCCTCCTGTTCCATGGGATGTCTCCAGGCACAGGAGGCTGCCAGCGCTCGTGGGCAGAGCGCGGCTCCACAGCTCCCGTTTGCTGCCCCCTTTCCACTGCTGGCTCGAGGCACTGATAACTTTCAGCCTTAAAGATTTAAAAAAAAACGAACCAAAACCAAAGCCCCTGTCTCTGTCATTTCACAGGCCTGGCTCCAGCTATTGCAGCTAATTTAATTGCTCAGGGTGGGGGTAAAGCACATTTACAGGTGTGCACGGAGGAGAACACAGCCAGGATCCGCTGAGGCGCTGGTCCCTCAGGGAGGGCAGGGTCAAGTCAGCCTTTGGCACGTGGCATTTGAGAACAGACGTTCCCGTTGCCCCCCCTGCGCTCGCGGCAGCTGTCAGGTATGTGCCAAAGAGGAGCCGGGGCTGGAAAACAGCTCGGTGGAGTTGTCAGCAGATGCGTCGAGCAGGCAAAGCGGAACGGGGCTGATGGATGCAGCGGCCGCACTGACAGCCAGAACCGCTTGGTCGTTCTGTTCTCGAGGTGCGTGTCGGCGTCAGCTGCAAGACGCTCCTTAATTGCATGAAACATCTCTGCTCAGATGAGCCCCGACTCACGGCTGTTCCCTTTGTCCCCAGGGTTTGGTACATCCTAGGACCATGCTTAACCCACCAAATGCCTGGCACCAGCTTTCCTTTCGCAGGCAGGTGTCTAATCCGGAACTCTTCCCCCACACCCCACAGCCACACATTGTTCCCAAACACTCGCCTCGTTCCCAAACTCCTGCCTTTTTGTCCCAGGAAGCCCTGGCAGAGTACACTCTCTGCTAGAAGAGCCATTTTATGGCCTGGGTTTCCCATCCCAACCCTGGCTGTACAAGTCTGGGAAAGGAGTCCCTTCAACTCCCTTTGGTCCGGTTCCTTCCAAGCAACTGGTTAAACAGGGAGAAAATCCAGAAACCAGCAATACCAGCACCCTAAATGCAGCTCGGAACTCAGGCTGGAGCACACGGGATGCACCTCCCCACCCAACAACACTCCTGGGCCCTGCAGGTATCCGGAGGTCCCGAAGGAGCCACACAGCAGAGAAAGAAGCATCTGGAAAGAGCCTGGAAAACAAAGCTTGTAAAATCCTCAGTTCACAGCACCCCGAGACTGCCAAAAACCAGGGAACTCCCCCAAAACGGGCAAAAGAAGCTACCAATGACCACAGCCGTCACCAGGCACCACTTCTAGGCAAAGCACTGGTCGTGAGAGTGCTGGGTTACGCAAACTTACAGCTGGAGCCTTGTTCTCACTTGCTGGGACTCCTCTCAGGTGGGCAGAACTGTAAACCCTCTGCGGCCTCCAGCCTCCTAGTGACATCTCAGCTCCTCTTGGCCAAGCAAACGCCGAAGGTTGCGGCACTCGCTGGGCACGCAGTTGGAGAGGGCAGGAGTTGCACAGCAGAGCAAACTCAGGTGAGAGCATGATGCTTTACGTCTTTATTTGTGTTGTATTTACACAGGAAAGGAATTCCACATTCCCCCACTGTTATTACTCTAGATAAGAAAAAAATCACTTCTGTACGTAGAAAGTAGTCCTGCAGTTGTATTGAGACATGAAAGTGTTGCTTGGATTGATTCCTGGGTTGTGTCAGAATAAGCAGCTCTGCCTTCCCCGTGCCAAGTTATCCCAACCCACGCTCTGCACTAGGGCAGGTCCAGCACATCCTCCCCAGCGAAGCCAGCGATGGTCTCCGGTAGCCACATTCAACAAGGAGTCAGATATCTTTGGCCAACTCTATCCCTTCCTTCCCCCTCCCACACAATTTAATTATTTCCTCCTGTCATGCTTGCAGAGAGAGAAATCCTATCTCCCCTCCAGAGACTACAGAGTTAACAACTTTCCTTTAGCAAAGCACGTTTAAATCCAGCCACTTATCTTTCTGCATTGCTCTTCCTAGCAAGGGAGATAAGGAGCCCCCGTTTGAGGGGAGTTTTACCATATTCAGCAGATCAACCAAGCAGAAAGCGGGCGACAGAATGGCTGGCTGCAGATCAGGAGTCTCAGAGGAGGTTTCCAGCTGCAAAGCACATTGTTACTCTGACACAAGACAGAATGCATCTGTCTTAACACCTCCAAGCCCCACTTGCGTTGGACCCTAGCACACTTCAATATGGAAAACATAAAAGGTTTGGCCAACCAAAAAAACCCGCAGTTAACAAGTAATCCTCTTTATCTGCCATGCTCTTCCGGCCAAATCACCCTGCTCGACACCGGCCTTGGGGTCACAGCTCGTCACGGGGCGTTTTTGCTACAATCATGAGTTTGGATAGTTCAAAACGGAACTTGCCTTCCCTGTGAGACACTAGAAAAGAGAGAAAACAAGCACAGGATAAACAGATGGTAAGGCACGAACAAAACAGCCCTGCTGGTTCCTTTCCAGGACCATAAAAGCCAGCAAGTCGGGCATTGCACTTCCTTCTTATGCACACAACAAGCATATTGCAATAAACCCGTTCTTCCCCCATGCTAATTTAACATTTACACTGGAACAGGACCTACAAAATCCTGCTGCCAGCTATGGATCAAGAGCACTATACCCCCGAGTCCGTAACAAGCATCGTCATCTATCTGCATTAAGCTTAAACACTCGTCTCCTGACTGACAGTCAGGCGCGTCTCCCACTCCAGCTCCTTTCTCACATAGTTCTCTTGGTTACAGACCTGTTGTTTCGGTGATTTCAAATTCTTCCTGTTTTAAGGGGACATCACTTTGTCCACCCACTGCAGCTTGAGACTGAAATGGGAAGGAAGAAGGTTTAAGCAGTTGAGGCAATGCAAGAAGCTGCTCTATTTAAAGCAAACAAGCAAAACAAGCAAACAATAGCGCATTTTGAAAAAAAACCAAACTTGTATTTTAATAATGTGGAGTGAAAGGATTAAATCCGTAAAGGAAATTTGAAGGAAAATCTCGTGACTATTTTTCCATTTCCTATTAAACGACAAACTTGGGTCCTTCAAGTGACTGGAAGCCTCACAACTGAAGATCGGGAAATGGAAGAATGAACCAGACAAAACCACCAGCAGAGGTTTTATTTACTTTGTCACATGCAATATGTTGAGGCAAACCAAGACTCCCCTTGTGCAGTGCACCCTGGTAGGATGGTGTCTTTTGGAGTCACCGACACTGGCAAAGCCAGCAGCAACCCGATGGCATTGAGGGAGCAGAAATAAATTGGTGCAGGAGACTTGCAGCCACTCTCCTGACTGCCACCACTCTCTAATTAGGGATGTAATGGAGTACGTTTTATGGCACAGATGTCTAATAAATGTTTTCCATGTCCAATTCATGTGTTATAGCAGCCTCCCACACACCTGCTTCCGAGGGATCAGCTGGGACTTACGTAAGCCATGGCATACTCTATCTTGGCTCCTTTCACTTCGGCTTTAAACTGGGTAAAGAAGAGATAAGACTTCCCCTGGGGCCTGAAAGAAGAAAGCAGAGTCTTTGACATCGACAGAGAGGGTGAGAGGGTGGAGGTGCAGCTGAGCTCAGGATTCATGGCTCCCTCCTGCCACAGCCACCTCTGGCTCTCTTGTAGCTCCACCTAGTGAGGAGAGGGGAGAGGGGGACACACAGAATTTATCAACCACCGCCTGGCTAAAGAGCCCCCCCAGAGTCACAGCATCTCTCAGGAGAGAAAAGACCCCAGTGCTGCCCCACAGTGAGGCAAACCCAGCCGGGAGGCAGGGTCCTTGGCCCAGATCCCACCTGCCTTGTTGCTTTTGCCTCAGAGGGTTTGGGGTTAAAGAACACACCTCCAGACAGAGCAGGAGAAGAGCTGGTTGTCTTCGCTGACTCCAATGTTCATCTGCCATTGCTGCAGAGGGGAAAGGTTCAAACCGTTAACGTGGGTAAGAGCCTCGCGCTTCCCGCTCACCCCCGAGGCCAGTCACCTCCCCTCCCAGCTGCAGGCCTGACAAGTTTCAGCCACTCAGAAATAACACAACGTAACTACACAACACTTACTCATGACCCCTTTTGCTTTGTGTCACACAAAGCTCAAGGACTGGTTGCCCTCTCCTCTCCATGACTTCATTAGTACAGTTACAGAAAAGAGCTAAAGTCTCATTTCCCTTTGCACTAAAAGGACCTGATTCTAACCGGACTTGCGGATAAGAAAGTACAAACTGTGTATCTGCACAGCACTCACTGCAGCAGCAACACAAGCTGCAAAAACCTTCAAGCCTCCTAAAGAACACAGCAGTTACTCCTCCGAGGCCATTCCTACCAACTGGGGTATGAAAATGTCACTCCCCGTTCTCCAGAGGCATCCAACCCAGAGATTTGTTAAGCCTTACAAATGTCACGGCCTCGTGAACCACAGCATCATTGCAACATATGAAGGACGCTTCTGTTCAAGGAGCAAATCCAACAAGCTACTTTTGCAAACATGCAGCGTTGGGAATGGTGCAAACACCTTTCCTTGCAGCTCACAGTCCCTGGAATCAGCTCATCACAAATGAAATCGTCCTGAACAGCTTCTCACCGTGCCGCCGCAGAGACTGAGCATAAGGGAAACACTTGAAGGGCTGCCCAACTCACCTCGTTCGTTCCTCCCTGAGCTGAGTATGTGAAGGTGCAGGTGTAATCCCCCTGGAAGAAGAGAAGAAGATGATGAGCAGCCTTGCTCAAGGACCTTCTCTTTGTTCACCATCAGCCACTTCGTGGTGATGATGGGAGATGTGGGGACACCTCAGAGAATTACTGGGGCTGCAGCAGGGTGCAGCCCCCACCGGTCTNCCCCCCTGCCAGTCTCACCGTGGGGGTGCCCAAGGAGAACGCACCACGTCCATGTCCGGACAGAGCCAGGGACCGTGGGGACCAGGGACCGTGCAGCCCTCATCCGCCATGGTGCTGGGGTGGGGACCCACGTTCTGGGGGCCCAGGGACTCCCAGGCCCCCTCTCCAAAGGGCCCCTTCCTCTTTGTGAGCCTCCTTCTCATGGGACCCTCTTTCTTCAAAACCCCTTCCCCCTGGCGACCCCCCCTTCCCCTTGGGGTACCTCCTCCCTGTGGAAACCCACCTTGGGGACCCCCTTCCCCCTGGGGGTCATTCTCTATGGCAAAACTCCTTCCCTGGGGACCTCCTTGCCACAGACACTGTCCCATCTTGGCAAGCCATTTTCCTTGGG
>VWZL01005605.1:90610-118437 GCA_013396915.1 Stercorarius parasiticus | reverse complement strand
GGGTCAAGGCGGACCGCGACCGCTCGGCGGGCGCCCCGGCGGCCATCTTGGGTGTGGGCAAGGAGCCCGGGCGGGTTAACCCCTGGAGGGCCGCCGTGGGGACAAGGGACGGTGGGGAGCACTGGGAACAAGGGGCATGGGGACAATGGGACAAGGAGCCACCGGGATATAGGGAAAGGGGACACAGAGACAGCACTCTCGCCCTAGCTGCTGTGCTCTGATGTATGGTTGCCCCCATGGGGGATATGAGGCAGCTGTGGGGCATTTTGGGGAGCCCACGCTGCCCCAGGCCATGGTCTGTGTCCCTGCAGCCGCTCTCACCCCAGCCTCGCCTCCCTCCAGGCTGCTGGGCTGTGTGTGGCACTGAATCCCCCAAATTACTCAGGAAAGGGAGGAAATAAAAAGCAGGATTGGGGAGGGGGGGTTATGGACATGGGAATGGGGATGGATGTGGGGACATGGGACATGCAGGGATGGGGACAATGTGGAGACACAGGGGACATGGGGATGGACATGGGGGCATAGGATGTGGGGATGCGGACAGACATGGGGACAGATGTGGGGACATGGGAGACGCAGGAATGGGGATGGGGACCCAGGGATGGACACGGGGACATGGGACACGGGACGGACACAGACACGGGGACACAGGACATGTGGGGATGGGGATGGACATGTGGAAATGGGACAGACATTAGACACACAGGCACAGACATGGGGACATGGGACACATGAGAATGGGGATGGGGACACAGGGATGGACATGGGGGGGAAGGTTCATTTTCTGCCTTGTCACGCAGGTTTAACAGGGTAAATCCTTATTTTTAAAAGAGCCGGGCTTGCAGGAGCAGCGGTGTTGGCTCAGCCCCAGCAGGGTCAGGCAGAGCTGAAGCCACAGCCAGAAAATCCGTCCCTGGCCGGTGGCCTTGGGGATTTGGCTGGAAGGAAAAGGGGCTGCCGGAGGGGAAAGAGATGGCGGGTCTGGGAGGAAAGGCCCAGAAGAAGAGCCTCTTCCCAAGCATCGTGCAGAGGGAACTTTGCTTTTCCCACTGAGAAAAACACCGTCTGCAGCAGCCTTTCCTTGGCCACCAAACCTTGCCCGGCCACCATTTGCAGATGCAGAGTGATTAGCCATGCCACTTTTAATTGCTGCTCACCACACACAAACAAAAGCCCCTTTCCAGAAGGAAACAGCCGTGGATCTGCAGCCCAGGAGGGAGGGAGGGCTGTCCTGGCTCACAGCATGGGGAAGCTGGCCTGGCTGGCCACCCCGCAGTGGTTGTCAGCGCCCTTCAGCAGGCGGATGTAGCCCCGCTCACCCCACACCTCTGACCAGCTGCAGGAAGAGATGGAGAATGAGCACATCCGCGTTCCCACACACATGGAGACCCGGCCCCGCTCGGGGAGGGGAGCGAGAGGGGGCCAGGAGCCGGAGCACCCCGTGGGACAGGGATCATAGAATCACAGACTGGTTTGGGTTGGAAGGGACCTTAAAGGCCACCCAGTGCCACCCCCTGCCCTGGACAGGGACACCTCCCACCAGCGCAGATTGCTCCAAGCCCCGTCCAGCCTGGCCTTGAACCCCTCCAGGGATGGGGCAGCCACAGCTTCTCCGGGCAACCTGGGCCAGGGGCTCACCACCCGCACAACCAAGAATTTCTGCCTCACATCTCATCTCAGTCTCCCCTCTTGCAGTGTNGGAGCAGAGGGGCAGAATCCCCCCCTTGCCCTGCTGCCCACGCTGCTGGGGATGCAGCCCAGGCTGCAGGGGGTTCTGGGCTGCCAGCGCATGTTGCTGGGGCGTGCTGAGCTTCTCACTCACCAGCACCCCCGAGTCCTCCTCAGGGCTGCTCTCCATCCATTCTCTGCCCAGCCTGGATTTGTGCTTGGGATTGCCCCCACGCAGGTGCAGGACCCTGCACTTGGCCCTGTTAAACCTCATGAGGTTGGCACGGCCCCACCTCTCCAGCCTGTCCAGGTCCCTCTGGATGGCATCCCTCCCCTCCAGTGTGTTAGCCGCTCCCCACAGCTTGGTGTCATCCCCAAACTCGCTGAGGGTGCACTCAGGGATGCTCCACGAGGATGCTCTTGCCATGCAGCTCCAACCCTGGCAGAAGTGGGGGACAGGCCGTGCATAGGGGTGGAAGCAGTAGCAGGTTTGGGGGGACACCCTCAGCCCCTACCTGTTCTTTAAGATCCAGTAGCTCACGTTGCGTCCATGCTCCTGGCTCATGCCGTAGCCCACAGCCAGCATCCCGTGGTTCACCCGCTGGCTGCAAAACATGCTGCTGAAGATGCCTGGGGAGAGCAGAACCATGCTGGGGGGCCAGCCCCATTGCTTCTTCTCCGGGTGGAAGCAGGGTGGTGGATCCTGTTCCCCTGGGCTGGGTGCCCTGGGGAAACTCTGGGGCTCAACAAGCAGCCCACCCCCGCAGTGAGGCAGCCCTGCCTCAGTTTACCCATCCACGCCATGAAAAGCGAGACTGTACCAGACTTGTAGAAGTGGAAGTAGAAGCTGCTGGCGTCCACCGCCACGGAGATGGGGCCCACAGCCGCCACTGCCTGCTCCAGAGCCGCCTCACTACCCTGGGCCACCAGCCAGATGGTGGAGCAGTTGGCCGCCCTGTCCCGGGGGTCGTACCGGCAGCTGGAGGTGTCCTGAGAGGAGGGAGAGGCCGATGCTGGGGCTGGGACCTGCTGGCACTGCTCTGCCATGTCCCTGAGGCCACCCGCTGTCCCTTACCGTGGCCATGTAGGGGTAGATGTCCTCCGAGTTCAAGCCGCCATTGTCGTGCACGTACTGGAAGGCACGGGTCATGTAGCCGCCGTGGCAGCCATTGTTGCCCAGCTTTCGGGAGCAGTCGATGAGGTTCTGCTCGCTCAGCACTGCCAGCTTCCCTGTCCGGTTGAAGACGAGCCCCTCCAAAGCCCCGGTGGCACTGAACGCCCAGCACGACCCGCAGTGCCCCTGGGCGAGATGGGGACAGCAGGAGAGTCACGGCATTGCCCCTAAACCCGCTGGAGAGGGATGCCGTGACCTGCCGGTGCTGCCCTCCAGCTGCAAAACTGCAGCAGTCAAAACTACAGGAGCTGCTTCTCTAGGTTGCCCAGAGGTTTTGTGGTGCTTGGGAGGATGCTGCTGCTTGTTTCTGCTGCCCAGACTCCTGGCACCCATCACACAGCCCTGGCCGGACCCCCGCCCTGTGCCCACCTGGTTCTTCACAGGCGTCACATAGCCCTTCGCTCGCCAGTCCACCTCCGCTGGGGTCTTCAGGGCCACCGATGCCTGGAAGAGCAGCACCGGCTCCTCCTGCCGCGCCGGGGTGAAGCCATTGAGGAGCTGGTTAAACTCCTCGTCCGTCTGCAGGTCACCAAGGGAAAAGTTGTGTGATGCTGTGAGTCCCCAGCTGGCAGCACCATGGCTCCCTACTGGCCAGTTGACCCCTGGGAAGTAGCCCAGCCCCGGGGGCTGCAGCTCCCAGCCAAGCAGGCTGGGGATGCCCGATCCCTGGATCAAGCCCTGGGTGCAGGGATGGGTCCCCGGGGAAGGTGGTGGACATGTGGGCAGGTACCAGGTCACCGTAGTGGTTCATGGCCAGGCGGAAGGCGTGCTGCCCCTGCGACTCCTCCAGGTTGTGCTGCTGGATGCGTCGCAGGTTCTTCTCCCAGACCTCCCGGCGGGCGGCCTCGGCCTCCTGCCACCGGGCAGAGCAGCAGCAGGATCAGAAGTGTCCCCCAGGAGCACAGGGACACGGGATGGGGTGGGTGCACATGGGTGGCTCTGGGTGAGACCCCCCCAGAGCCGGCCCCGGCACATGCCAGGAGGCCTGGGGGGAGCAGGACCTACCCCTGGGTACTCCTTGGCGTGGAGGCTCTTCCACCCTTCCCAGGCCTCCTCCAGGGCAGGATCCAGTGCCGTGGTACAGCCCAGCAGGGCCAGCAGCAGCCCCAGCAGCATGGCCATGGCTCCCAGCTGGGGGGGAACGGTGAGAGCGTGGTCAGGGGGGACCCTGGGGTGAGCCCCATGGCCACCAGCTGGGGCCACGGGCTGGGAATGGGACGAGACCTTCCAAGCCCGGATTAGAGGTGAGGAGGAGGAATGCAAACAGAGCAGCCAAGCCAGAGAGAAGAGAGAGATGCTGGATCCTTCATCTGGATCAGCTTCTGTGTGGCCGCGCCGCTGTTTTGACAGGAGCTTTAGGAGTCTTAGCTGTCCTTTGGGTGGCATTTAACTGTCCTTTTTAGGAGAGGAACAAGCAGCTTCACGAGAGTGCAGAGCCTGGATGGCTGCAGGAGGCAAAGGCAGAGGAAAGGGCAGCGAGAGCGGCAGGGATGGTTCTGGCTGTCCCCGCTCCCTGCCCCACTGCACTCCCTACAGCTTCTCCCCACTCTTTTAATTTGCAAAAACCCCACCGGTTTTCCCTGCCATTGGACCACCCCTCTTCGTCCTTCCCACAGCAGCTCTCCCTGCACCACCACCAAGGCGCACAGCCAACCATCCCTGCTTGGGGACGCAGCACCCAGCAGGATCGAGCCCCAGGCAGAAGGATGAGCAGGGAAGGCAGGATGGTACCTGGATCCCTCCAGAGCAAGGTTTCCCTGGTGGCTGCAGACAACTCGACCTCCCAGCTCCATCCCAGAGCGGCTCTGGGACTCGAGGCAGAGCAGAAGAGCCCAGCGGAGCAAAAGCCGCAGCCGTTGGGCCAGGATGAAGCTGTTTTCACTTGAAAACCAGCGGAAATCTGCTCCAACAGAAACCTGCACCAGCTTCGAGCAAGGGGCTGGAGCTGGAACCCGAGATAAGAGGTTTCTCTGCAGAGGTGGGGAGGCAGAGGAGCCGCTGCTCCGTGCCAGTGACTGAAGCCTCGCATCTGTCCCACAGGAAGGGGGGATGCCCATGCCTACATGCTTCACCAAAATCCCTCCATGAGGATTTTCCAGTATCAATTTACACCCTTTCTTTTTGCCAGCACCCACACGCAGCCCTCCCCCGGCCCCCCGTCACCGGAGCCATTTGTCTTCCTCACATCACGGCCGCCCGCCCCACGCCTCCTTTGATGGACCCTGGTATTTCTCAGCAACTTCAGTTATTCTGGGGGTGCTGCTCTGCAAAGCCGGGCGGCACATGGCAGGGCCACGGCACAGGACAGAGATCAAATGCCTGAGACACCCCCTAATCACCAAACCCAGTTTCCACTGACGTGGCTTTCCAAGAGCGAGAGCTGTCGTCGCACCTTTATTGCACGCGCTTTGGGAATGGAGATGTCAAAGTTTTCCATTCGAGCATCTTTCAGGGCAACCGGTGGCTTCTTTGAGCTAATTTTGTAGCTCGAGCAGTGGTTTTGTTTTAAAAATAAGTCATCAAGAACATGTTCTCCCTGCACATCCTCTGCCTAAAAATAAAGCCCCACATGTTGGGTGTTTGTGGGAGAAATGCCTCCCCAAAGCCACTCTCAGGCTTAGTCCCAGTTCTTGAGGAAGACTCATTTTTGCCCAGTTTCCCCAGCACCCGCTGCTTCCTCCAGCCCTTCCCTCTCGCTCAGGAAATTAACTCAACCTCACGCTGCAGCTGCAAACCCTCCATCCCAGCGAGACACCATGACCCCAGCTGCACCATGCTCCAATCACCTTTCCTGCAGGACACCTGGGTGGGGGCCTCCCACATCATTTGTATTTCAAGCCCCAGCAGAGCCTCTTACATATTGGAAAAAGCTCAGGATTGCAGTAGGTGAATTCCCAGTTAATGCCTGTCAGGATTCTCAGTCCTCAAAAGAAGAAAACCAACCCCTTTTTATGGTGTCAAATAATCCTACAGCTTCAGGAGCAAGCTTGGGGGATCAAAGGAGCTGACAGATTTGTAAACTCTTCTAGAAAAGAGCGTTTTAAGAGTGCGTTGCAGACGTTTTAAGAAACACTTGCTTTTTTGGGACAGGAAAAAGCAGTTTAAATTCAGACTGAAAAGAAACAAACTGCAAAATAAAGCTTCTTACCATGCACTGGCACCCACCTGGCTCTAAAGAAGGCAGGGAGAAAGGGGAGCAATGTTTCTGTCTGCAGGTTTCTCTCAAGGAAACTTCAGAGATGTGCAACTTCCTCCGTTACATCCCCTTCCGCCCCTCCGACCTCAAAAGCTGCACCAGAAGTTACCCAACGGGGCGCGTAGTAGAAGCAAAACCACACCTGCAATAGTCGGGATGATTATTTGGGCACAGGGACAAGGAGGGGGCACCGACTACGCTCACAGCCATATTCAGAAAACAAAACTCTCCGGCTGTAAGATGCTTTGCATTTAGAACAGGAGCCTCCAGCTTCCATCCTCACGGCATTTAATAGCAGCTTAATTAATGCCCGACTCCAGTATAGAAAGGAAAACAGCAAGGCCAGGTTTTGTGAGCTTTAAACTCTGGAGAGGGCGAGCATAGGCAAGCCCAGCACCTGCAAAAAGCAGCTCTGCGTGTCCCAGTGTGGGATCAGAGCTTGGAAGCACTTGGATGAGAGCAGCTGCATCCCCCCCAGTCATCGGAGGGAGCTGGGGCGCTGGGCGAGTACCAGCTCCAGCGCCCACGCTGGGATTCGCAAGATGCCTGACTCGCTCAAGGTCACGCAGCGCCTTAACGGCGGAGCCAAGAACACAGTCCAGGATTCCCAGCTCTCCACCCCGCATCTTCAATTGCTCGGATCACGCTTCCCCCGAGGAACATCAGGGATTTAATATTCTCTCCACCGCTCGGCACAGAAACCGAACACAGCGCTTTGCTTTTACCACAGACGTGGCTTTGGCTATCGTGAGCCAGCTGCCATTTCCTCCCGAGCCCTCTCCCGCACTCCGAAACCAGCACAAACACCAGCCAGCATCTCTCTTTCCAACATTTTAATGAGTCGCTACATCTTACACTCATAATTATAAAAGAATAAGAATCCATAAAAATATTTTCTTTTTATAATACGCACTTAAAACACTCCAGGGCAAGTCAACGTGGTTCATTTGGGTGGGGTTCTGTTGTTGTTTTTTTTTTATTTTCCTTTTTGCCCCTGGCAGAACCCTTGGCTTGAGGGGGGTATGTGCTCCCCTGAGGTGCGATTGCTCAATTCCCCCCTCCCCAAAACTGCAGTTCCTGTTGACCAGGTAAATAAAAACCAGAAGAGAGCATTTGCTGAGTAGATGGGCAAGGGGAACAGTCACTGACCTGCAGAGAACTGAAGCACAGCCAATTTCAGTGCACATCTGAAAGCTCGGGGTGTCGGGGAAGGAGAAGGTGGGATCGGGAGGCAGCACAGAGAACAGAGGGAGGGAGGATTTGCATAAATATCATCCATCTCGCATTGCAAAAACCCAAATGCTGCTGTGATCTCTGGAGAGATGATCTCTGGTTGTAGCCAGCTGCTTCAGCTGCCGTGCTACCTGTTGGCACAACTCTGCTTGTGAGCGGCCATTAGAGAAAGGTATCAGAGGACGCTGTTGCTGACCCCAGCCACTTCCTCCATCTGCTCGGCAAAATTAAACTGAAAAATAGAAAAGACTAGTGTTGCATGCTTCTTGTAGAGCTCTCTTCACATCCCAGGGCTCCACGTTGTCGCAGCAGGGCCGGGACACAGCAGCGGCAGCAGATCAGCTCCCCGGGGCTTAACGATAGGTAGTTCTCTCTTCCCTCCCACTCCTGGCTTAAGGCAGCTTGCTGCTTCGGCTCTTCCATTTCCAACACAGGCACTGAGTTCTTGCAGGTAAGAGTATGGGGTCCGCAGAGGTGCAGTGGAAGGGGAAAAGGGTGGGGGAGAGAGAGATGGACACAAACCTCAGCCTCAGGAGACAGACCACTGTCCATTGATTCCCAGGATAGAGGGAGTAGCAGCAAAAAAAGCATTAACAGCCAGGCCGGAGGAAAGGAACAGGACGAGCAGCCGAGCAGGGGCAGACCTCCAGCTTGGAAAGTGAAAGAAGATGGCACTGTCCAAAGGGAAGGTGCCCTCCGCCCTCCCCCGGGCTCGGGGGGGACACCCAGCCCGGACTGGGGCACTCAGCCATTTGTGCTCTGGGTTCGATGGCCGTCGGGGGAGGCGGTAGTGGCAGGGCACGGGAGGGGGAAGGTAAGCTGTCAGTGTCCAGTTTGCAGAGGCTTGTGCTCTCAGAGGTATTCTTGTAGAAAGTGCAGCAGCGTGATTTCATAGTGCTCTCCTGACTCAGGGCACCGAATACTGTGTCTCTCGTTGGGGTAGATCTGTGCAGAAGCAAAGAAACCGGGCAGTGAGCCAGGAGCAGCTCCTTCAGCACGGACAACCCTCCCTCACATCAGCCCTTTTCCCTCAACCCAGTCTCCATCGGGACAAATTGGTGGTGCCAGGGAATGTCGAAAGCACCAGCCCCCCTCCCTCATTGCGCTAGCCTGTGCTACTAGTCTGCTCGGCAAGTAGGCCACCTCTGCTGCCACCAGCTAGGGGAGACAGCAACAGTTCAGCCGAGAAGGAAAGTTCCAGGCCTGAGGGCAGGAGCCCTGTTTGCAAATGGACACATCTGCCAGCAATGAAATAGCCACAGTGCCACCTCCCGGCCATCTCTTGGAGTCAAGCGAGGCATTTACTGTCATCTACATTGCAGCACGAGTGGGAGCATCTGCCTCCACACCTTCTCCAGAACACACAGAAGAAAACTTTTTCTCTTTCCAGATTTAAGGGACTTTCCCACTTCCCTCTTGTTCTTCCTACCTGCAGCTGGTAAGGTTTTCCAGCACGGATTAGCTGCGATACCAGGAAGTTGGTGTGAAAAAAGTGCACATTTTCATCCAAAAAGCCATGGAGGATCAGCAAACGATTTGGCCTAGAAGTGGGATGAGAGACAGGATGAGAAACCACACAATAAGCTCTGCAGTGGGTCTGAGCGTAGAGCTGCCAGTCAGCAAGCCAAAACCAAGCAATGGACAAGCAGTTAGAATAATGCAGGGCCACGGATGTGGTCCTCAACTCCTCCCTGGCAAAGGAGGATTGGGGCACAATGCCCCAGCTTGCTGCAGAAGGCAGCAACCAGCCCCGTGAGTTAAACGGGATGAGAATCCATCCGTTCTTTTGGGATTCAGCAGAGGTGCCACTGGTGGTACCAAGGAGGACCCGGGGGCAGGTTTTTATCAGATCCCTCGACCCCACGGTACTCACTCATTGGGAAGCTTTTCTACGTGTAATGCCACAGAGCCAGCCTCATAACCTTGCTGGTTGTTTTCTGGGATATCCATGTACCGCTCAGTATACCCGGTGTCATATGCCATCCAAACTGTGACAGGAGCACCTGCTATAGCAATCTGTCAAACAAATAGGTGGCAGGAGACATCCTCAATTATCACATGCTAAAAGAGTTCAAGTGTTCCCCATCTTCCTGAAGAGGCAGGAAAAAACAGGCTCTGGACTGTTGTGCCACTCAGACCAGGATTCTTCTACAGCAAACCCACATAAACCCCAGATTCCTCCTCCTGCTATTCCTCTTATAGTCACAACGGGGCTAATTCCTGCATAACAGCACTAAAGGCTTCCCCTTTTTGAGGAAGACTTGTGGAATGATCCAGAAACTGCACTGGGGACTTGGGAAGGGGATTAGGAATAGCTCATCAATTATCTCCCTGGATGCTAGGCTAGGTTTTCCCCTGACAGTCACCGGGGAACGATCCCACCTCAGAGACCCCATCACCAAGCCTCAGACAGGTACGATCTGTAAACAGAACGCAGGACTGTAGCCACGAGCTACAGGCAGGACTGAGGGACATTTTCACCTGTCCATCAGAAACATCAAGCAAAAAAGCCAACTCCAGAGGCCAAAAGTTACAGAAGCTGAGAGAGTCAAGTGTCCCAAGATGACAGCCCCACGTCCAGACTCACCTTGAAGACATTGGGTTTACAGATAAGACCCATGAGGGAGAGAAACCCCCCATACGACCAGCCATGTATGGCTACCCGACTCAAGTCGATGAACCCGTATTTTTCTGCTACATAATGTAAACCTTCCACCTGGTCCTCTATCTCCACCTGACCCTAAAAGGCAACAAGGAAGCTCAAGTTAGTGGCTTTCTAAATCTAGAAAGCTGAGATAGAAAAGACCAGAGCAACACTCACACAGGAAACATGCATCCAGGCAGTCTTAGAAAGAGCAAATGAGCAGGGATTCATCAACAAAAATAGTACATTACCATTTGGTTTTTCAAGGCCCCTTCAAATTTGAGTCCTCGCTGGCCCGAACCCCTTCCATCAATCACTACCACAGCATAGCCTAGGGACGCTAGTGTGTTTAGCCGTAAGTACTTGATTCCTTTGAAGGAGTTATTCACTAACTGCACCTGCAGGAGGAGGGAAGAAAAGTTTCAGAGCCAAGCAGCTGCCTTCCAGTACCTTCCTCTATCTGTCCCACTGCGTAGGACCCTGAGCTGAACAGCAGCCACTAACTGCACTATCAGAGCCATGCAAATCAAACTAAATGCTAGAAAAATCATCAGAGGTTTGAAGCAGAGGTCCGAACAGAGGTCCAGTGCTCACTCCTAACCAAAGAATAAGTCCTGATGCGTGACCAAGCTACAGAGCTCTGCTCTGGGCACCAATCCCATGCCTGAAACCAGCAGTTAATCTGGATTATTACCTGAGGGCCTCCGTATACAAAGAGCACCGTGGGATGCTTCTTCCCAGGCTGGACGTCGTGAGGTTTGTAAACCATTCCATAGAGCTCAACATCTGACTGGGTGTGGAAGTGAAAGATCTCAGGTGGGATGTAATCTGGGGGACAACCTGCAGAAGGAAGTTCGGACACTAGCAAGGCAGTAACTGGCAGCAGGCTCTGCCTCCTACCGGGCCTGAACAATCTCATTCTGTTCAAACTTGACCCCAGTCAGGGCTTCTTCAATACCAAACTGTACCAAGCCACCGTAATGCCTCTCAGAGAAGCCTCTCGCTGGGAAACGAACAGCCTCTATCTGCCTGCATAGGGCAATAGGCCACATAAAGAATGAAGGGATCACACAAGAACGCATCATCAGCTGGGTATCATCACACAAGGCATGCTGCATCACAACAGCAAGATGTGGAAGGTTAAGAACAGGGATTGGTGAAACGGAAAAAACATTTGCAGGAGTGATTCAGGTGCTGCTGTGAGCTTCATCTAAATCTTCACAGCCTACAGCCTTAGAATGAAGTAGCCACTGCATCACAGATGCTTGCCCCCTTCCCTCTTCATGAATAAAGAAACACCTAAAACCACAGACATTAAGCCCTGCATCCTGGAGCACATCAAGGCATGAAATAGTAACATCTTAAAAGCCCATATACCATTTCCTGGATGAGCTACCCACTAACGATATCTCCCCCCTAAGATAACACAATTCATTTTCCCTTAGAGGGAAGTTACTTGGGCCACTTCCCTGTCCAGCACCTTTGGCTACCGCTAACAGGAAGAGCATCACAGACACAACCTAGAATTGACACGTTCCATGGGACTTACTGGCTGCCTCCATCATGCTAGCCCAAAACTTGGGCTGCTTGTGGAGCGGGTCATCATCGGAGCCACTGAGCTTGTAGACGTGCACACAAGGCGGAGTGCTCACGCTGCTGTAGTGGCTGATGAACATGTCAAAGTTCTACAGATGGGAGAGAGAAGAGTTAGGGGAGCAAGGGCTTTCATTTCCCACTTCTAATCTCCTCCATGCAGTTCTCAGACAAAAGCTCCCGCATCTCAAGCAACCAAGACGAAGAAGCCCTCAAGACTCATTACTGGTCATGATTCATTACCATTCCTAGTTAGGATCCCCATCAGTCAGGAGACGAGGGAGTCTCGTATCTAAGAAACAACAAACCTGGCTCATTGAACAGCTGTGGGAAAAGCCCGGAGTGGTGAGTCGCACAATTTCTCCAGGAAACTCATAGCTGACTACGTAGAGGTGGTGCTCCAAGGGGGTGTCCTTTGTGCCTTGGAAATACACCAACTTCGTAGCCTCATTGACCCAGATCTATGTGGAGAAGAGAGGGCTCAGCGACAGAAAGATGACAACTACTGCTTTGCCAGTTCAAACAGTCTGGCCCCAGGCAGAGTCAGCTTAACACACAGACCATGACAGACTGCTCACGGCATCAGGGACTGTACGCAACGCCTGTTCATACGACAGCCTGGAGAGCACATATGCAGCACGTATGGAGAACTGCCCACATATAGTCCAATGAAGTAATGAAAAGTGGTCAGTCAGCTTTTTTTAAAAGCCTCAAAGTATTTGCTTACTAATGAGCATAAAAAGTCAGCCTCTGTTCCCCATAGGCAAAACCAGGAAGATTCTGTGTTTAAATATGGTGTCTTCCCATGGACTGTCTGGATTACAAGGGTCTACATGTATTTTTTCCAGCAATTGTTGACAATGAATTCCCATCTGTGGAAGGATCAGTCTAATAGTACCAAACTTCAAGCCACATTAAAATACGTTTTTAATGTCCACAAAAGCTTTTTCTAAAAACCACCTGGCCACACAGGAATAGTGACTACAGCTTTTAAATGCTGCATTGATCCAGCAACAGTAACTGAACTGTTTTCCACCTTACAGTTTCCAAATGCTGTTTCTGTCTAACCCACTGTTTGAAGACCACAGTGGACAGCAAAGGGAAAAAAATATCCAACCCGATTGGCCAGGAAAACCGGGCAGAGCCCTGTGGAGCAACAAATGCATAAAAATAATTGCTGCTAACACAATTTTAGCCATAACACATGCAGGGAAGAGCCGTGGCCAAAATCAACAGCATGTACAGTGAGAATCCACATGGGGGGGGACAGCAGGTTAATTGCAGATTGAGGAAAAGCAGCAGAAACCAAATGCATGGAGCTGCAGGCCTCTTTAAAAGCGAGAAGTAAAAATCCAGATTAATTGGAAATGAGCAGACAAGGTCTTTATTTTGACAGAAATCACCTGGGAGCATTAAAGATCACACTTGGAGTTAATTCCTGAAGCAAAAATGGAACTAGGTTTCTACAACATTAATAAAAATTCATTTCTGGTTATTCTGCAACCAATAACAGATACAGTTTCTCCGTATTCTAAATTGCTTTATACTCCCTAGCTGCCTTCTTCCTAAAGGCTCTGCTGAGGAATCAGCTGGAGACCAAGAGTTCACTCTAAGCACTGGATATAATTCCAGTTCACCAGTACTCATTTGGGTTAAAATGCTTTGGCAAAGGCAGCAATCCCAAGCTTCTCGACAAAATAGTTCTTTGTTGCTCTTGAACCTCAGACTTGTGTCCTTTTTTATGGACGGACTGACTCATGGGATTCACCTAAGGAGCAATCTGAAGTCTGATTAAAAAGGCAATCAGTTCAATGTGCCCTGGACTACAGCACTTCTGGGGAAAGCCGAGGCGGCAATAAAAAGAGAAACAAAATGAAGCTTAAGTAGTTCTAGCTGGTCCCAGGCGTAACAGAGGGCGTAGGCCAGGACTGTGGGCAGACAATGCAGAGCTGTAACACTGCAAGAGAAAATAAAAATAACCACTACCTTTGATCCATGCCTCGCCAACACCTCCCATTCCCCACCAGTCAGGGCAATCTCCTCTTTGATAGGACATTTGAAATCATCTAGAAGAAAGAACATGAGAATAAGTCACTGTGTTCCCCAAAAGACAACACAAGCAAATCAGAGAGGGAGCTCCCAAAGCTGAAACGCCAACAAAGTGCAGCTCTTACCCTCACTGTGGACATATGGCTGCGCCCAGTCATAGCTGCCTTGTTTTAGGACCGCTGTGACTCTGTACAGGTGACAGAAACCTGTTTTGCATTCGTTGGCTCGGATAAAGCAGAGTTCTTCCTCCTCTCCCTCCGGTTGGATGAAAGGATAAAAGATATCATGAACCTGTCACACAAGGCAAAAGGCCCATGAGTGATCTACCTGACATAGCAGAGACATAGCCAAGGGAGTCAGTGCTAAGCTACTGGGCTTCCAAAGGAAAGAGGAGGGGGGAGAAATATCTCAGATGAACAGCTAGTGGGAAAAAGCCATTCCATACTTTCCTATCACCAGAAAGAAACTCTGGGCCCATGTAGAAGACCACGTGCTCTGGGCTTTCCATGGCTACCACCGAAACCAGCACCAGTTTGCCTCTGAGCTAGACATTTCAGCTATGTGAGCCCCACAAGGTGGTTGCTATTCCAACACCTTCGGAATGCTACAGTGTGAACTCCAGGCCCATTTGTCACTTCGGTATGAAGATGCTTAATCTCAGAGGCTGAAGTTTATTCCCTGTCGCCTATGTCCATTGCCTACTGAAATAAGTACAAAAAATTCCAGGGATTACAGTTGCTTATGCCTCAAGAAGCCATTTAATCTTGTAATAAAATACCCCCAAAAGAATGGCAGTGATACATCCACAAGTGTCAGCGTTTACCAAGACCGTTAGCAAGAACTAAATGCACAGCTCCAACTGCAAGGAGATGGCAGGATCCTCATCTCTTCCCATGCTGACTGCACAAAAGCCCTTCTCATGGCTTTGTCAAACTCCCTGAATTAGCATCAAATCTGGCACTACCGAGTAGCAAAGCGGTCTGCTGGAGCATGGACTAAACTGAACACACAGCCAACAGAAAAATGGTTAACTATGGGGGAGGAAGGGGCAGCCCGTGTTCTCTTCCCAGCCCCGAGCCTCTTACATTTATCCACACATCAGTGGTTTCTTCATAGATCACAAATGGCTGGACATTTTCTGGCACAGTTTTGGCAAATTCAGCACGCTGCTCCTCATTTTCTGGGACTGGAATAAAGAGTGCTGGAGGCAAAAGGATTAGCTGCAGCCGCTGCTGAGGTCTGTCTAGGAACATAGCCCAGGCGCTGGGGAAAGAAGTTGGGGGTGAATGTCAGTACCACAAAATAGATGTCCCTTTCTAACACTCAGAACATGCAATCCTTTTTCCCCCTGCTGGCAGAAAGGATTTAGGCATCTGAATGCAAAGCTTTTCTCATCTTTGCTGCTTTCTAATCTCCTGGAAGCTTTGCCAACAAACACGTTTATTGCCAGACATCTCTGGTATTTCACAGGGGTATCGGTCAGACGAGACGTCTGACAGATTTGCCAGAATGTCTATTCCAAGGGAGCACCGTGAACAGAGCCCTGTCTGCAGAATGTAACTCTTCCTTGCACAGCCGCTCCATCAGGAAGCACTATTCATTTTTCCAGCAAGCTCCTAATGAGCTAAAGCAATTACTCTTAAAGTGATCCACTTGTAGCTTCCTCATTGCACGCTGCACTAGCAGGGAAAGGCACAGACGTAAGACAACTGCCAAGAGAAGGGGCTGCTTCAGTCTCAGCCTTGTTCCTCTCTGAGGAGAGTCATTTGAAGCGGTGCTGCACTGCAGGCCTCTCAACATGACAGACGGCAAGCCACCGCTGCATAGTGCGACTACCCCATGGCCTGGAAGTGCATCAAGGGAAGTTTCATCGTTAAGACAGACTTTCAAAAGATCCGGTTCTCCCTAGCATCCCAGCGACCATGGATTTCCTGAACTGATGTATTCAGCACATTTAGATAAGCTCTGGTGCAGAACACACGAATCACCTACGGGACTGCGTTCTGTAAAGCTGTATGAATTTAATCCAGAGCAGAAAATTAATGGTGAGTTACAGAATGTGCTCTTCAAAGACAGCTAAGTCACCTTAACTTGATCTGGACAGAAACTAGTTAACAGTCAAGTAAGATTTGAGGGGAAAAAATTAAGAGCTTTAAAATTTCAAACCAGGCAGGCTGGTGTGAATTCTGTAACTCTTCAGGCAAGGCTGGCGAGCTCAATACCGTGTATCGCATTTGGTGCAATAGCGTGCCCTGTGAACACACCACTCACAGGGCAATCTTTCCCCTTGTACACACTGCAGGAAGGGCTGAGCACGACACAACCTGCCCGCCTTCCCAGGATACGTTTGGCATTGATCAAATTGGACCAATGAACACTGATAGAACTGCTTATAGTACACTCTCATTTTCAGCAGGAAGCATATTGTACTTGTGTTAAACATCTTCAACTCAAAAGAACAGGACTGCCCACTTAAGATATCAATGTCATTTAACTTTGTCGTTGTGACTTAAACCCCACAGCTTGTCACTCTGGTCTACATTTGATCAATTCCTACTTTTAGGATGATATAACACTGAAGAAGCCAAATACTCGTGCCATTTCTGGCACTCGTGGCTTTAAAACCAGGTCATGACTACAACACAAAGCATGTTGAGGGCCTGCAATAGTTCAGCCAGCCCTTGGGAGCATTAGTTTGGAAGAAAAACTTATGTACTATTTGCCATCCCGGGTCCATCCAGCACGGGCAATGTACTCCACAGTCGGAAACAATGCGGCAAATGGTTGCACCAGCTCCTTGTCCTGAGCACACACGATCTGCAGCAAAAGGAAGGTCCAATATGAAATCAGGCTGCCACCAGACCTCCTCACATCCTCCTAGGGGAGCTCAGTGGAATGGGAGAATATGGAAGTTTAACTATTGGCATCAGCAAGGGTCAGGCCAGGAGAAGCGAGCCTTTCTACAAATGGCAGGAAGAGAAGGGAAAAATCAAGGTTCCAAGCAAAACGATTCTGGCATTTGGCCACAGAAAAGGACAGAGACAGGGACTGAAGCCCAGGATTAGATCAGGCTTCAACCCTCCTGCTCTACTATTGACAATGTGGTACATCAGGCTAACCCTACTTGTCGCTTCCCTCCCCTCTCCCAGCTGCCTCTCCACCAGAACTCTCCAGCATTTTAAAGATCTTTCTGCTTCTTGGATAAGCACATTATAGAATCAGGTGTTATCAGAGGATGAAAACAAAGGCTAACACTATCTAGGATTCCTTAGTGACCTTGTCTGAATTCTAGGGAGCTTCAGAAGCAGTCAACCCTCCTGTGCAATATCCCATTCTGAGTTGTTATCACTTACCTTACCCTTACTGTCCGTTTTAAACTCTGCCAGCTTTAATGTAATCTTGGGGTTTTTGCTGCCTGCAGAGGAGGAGTGAGAGAACACCAAGATGACCAACCTGAACACCCCGTGGTTATACACAAGTTCTAGACTAGAACTGACTCTGGTCCTACTAAAACGGCACTGTGTGAATGTACAAATAACAAATTACATATGCAGGCAGACATCACTGTAATCGCAAGAGTAATTTTGGGTATGGGAGAAGTTTGTTTTCACCTTGCCTAGTTGGCTGTGCGTGTTCTCAGGAGGGAGAAGAAAGATAGTATTCAAAATGTATTCCTCAATACGCCACCAGATATATTCCATTTTCTCAGCAATCCTTTCATTTAAGCTGAACTTTAAATCCCATTCTTTTCTTGCAGTAGATTTTGGGCTCAGAGACTGAATTAGGCCTCAACATTTACAACCAGCTTCTACATCGCAGTAAGCACCCAGATTAATCATGCAAAGTTTATAGCACAAATCCACTGCTGCTGCCAGCAGGAGTCAAGAGTTGCATTAGCAGCCCCGTGGTATTTCACTTACCTGTCCTGGGGTACCGATAGGAGTCTGTTTTTCTCTCCTCCAAGGCAGGTGAAGGAACGTGAATTATCTCCACCTCTGACTCATCCACTTCCTCATACAAGATCCGCAGTGTTTTTAAATCCTCTGAACCTAGGAACAGACAGTAAGCGTGTTTGCTGCAGTGTTTTCCATCTGTTTCTGACTTGCCTGGAGCACTGCTGCAGCACTCTGATATAGAGCGTACATCTCCTGTACAGACACAGCTCCTAGTGACAACCCACAAATACTCCTTAGAGCGTAATTCTAACCCCTCTGTGTTTTCTTGCTTCAGGTGGCCGCCCCAGAAACAGACCAAACCCAGGCCAAAGGAAGACCTTGCTCAAAATATCATTCATAGCAGGGGCCGGCAGCAGTTACAGCGTCAGAATTTGCTAAGCAGAACACTGACCTTCTGTGGAAGCCGTAGGACACCACCAATAGCCTGTGAACCGATCAAACTCCTCCTGAATGACAAAAGTGGCTACACCAGCAGACTTGGGATCATCAAGAACATTTGATAAGCCTAGAGAGGAACAAAGAAGAGACCGCATTTACATCTCCTTGGAAAAGCTGATCCAAAAGAAGAATGTACTTGTAACAAATAAGCCACGAAGACACGAGCCCTTCCATCCCAAATTTCTCAGAAGGAATTTCCTTTTGAATCTGGCAAGAAGCACCAGTTACCTTTATGGCAGTACGTCATCCGCTTCTCCTCTCCCGTCTCTATATTTGCTACCCACAGATCATTGTTATTAATGAATGAAAAGAAGGCAGGGTTGGCAGGGCAGATCTTAGGATCCATTCGTGGCCCTGTGCACTGAGTCTTGATCTCCAGAGGCTTCATTGGAGACACCTACAGCAACAGACAAACAGCTCTGTACCAAATCAGCTCCAGCTTCACATTTAAAGGCCTAAACCAGAGATACAGTACAGCCCATGAAATGATGGCAAACATAGCCCTGCCAGGACACAAGAGAAATAACCATAACCAAACAGATAGAGATGTGCAGCCATCTCCAGCCAAAACCATTAAGTCCATTTCAGGTGATATTCATAAAATCACTAGCAGACTTACCATGAAACCATTCTTGCCCCCATCTCGACAATGAAAGAGGCTGTTGCTGGCCTGGAAGAGGAACAGGCCACTCTCGCTGTGGAAATCGTAAGAGGTTATACCAAAGACACCAAGTCGCTTGCGTTCCCTCAAGAGTTCCTCTTCTCTAGAATACATCCCATGATGTGGGGTTGCCTAGTATTGAAGGAAAGGAAAATCTGAAAGAATCTGCAAGGAAAAAACCTTTCACAGAACAGAACTGCTCCAAGACTGGCACCAGCTAGTCTGTGAATGCCCCAAATACAGTATACCATCCAAAAACCATCAGCCGTCTTACCATACAGGTCCATAACTGCTGTACTCTAGGCTACAGGGGTGGCCCAGGAGGACTAAACCAACCTCATGCCCCAAAGTTCCCTCTACATAAAAGGGAAGAACTGTGAATCTGTCATTTCTGCAGTTGGCACTTCAGCATGAACTGAGGACAGCTGCACTTGCTCTGCTTATGCAAATCAGATGTAAGCAATTAACTTAATGACATTATCTACAGCCTTCACAAACAGTTTCCATGTCAGACACTGCAAACAAAAGCTCTTCCAGGGATCTTGAATTACCCTGAAGGGGACTAGCATTCCAAACGGGGTCAAGACAGATAAATTCTTTTCCACCAAGAACCTTCTTAGCAGGAAAGAAAGACAAACAGCCTCCACTCTCCTCTTCATCAGTGCTGATAGCAACAAAGGACATTAAGATACTGAAATACGGGAGGGGAAAATTCACCTCCTTTCTGATTCACTCGCAATAGAACGTAGCACAGAAGCAGCAGTTTAAATTCAACTTTCCCGACTTCCCTAAACGCAGGAAAGATGTCAGACAGGCATTCCACCGAGCACATCAACAAGCACGGCAAAAGCTCAGACAAGATATCCAGAACAAAGGTACACTGTCCTGATAGCTTATAATCTGAGGCAGGCTACATGCTAGTTTAGAGAGTCCTCTGCTGGGTCAGCCCTTTGCTTGCGACATCAACTGCTGTTGTGTGCTCACTGCCAGCTTCATTGCACACAAGTGGCTATCTTGTATTCTGAAGCAAAGCACCTCTCGATACAACATACCAATACCATTCTCCGTGTCTTATATGCTGCCACACTGTTATCTCTACTGTTTAGCAGAGTAGTACCCACCATACCAGCCCCACAGCATCAGCCAGTTTCCCCAAGCACTGTCAAATCAGGCTCTTCACACTTCGACTTACCTGAAAGTGATCCAGCATCTGTTTCCATGACAAGAGTAGCAAGGCCTCCTTCCGTACCTTTTTGGGAATCTCTGAGTAAAGAAGGGAATTCTCTCGGCTGCCATATGGCATTCCTATTAGGAGGACAAAAGCATCATCCTACTTAAGATTAGTTAGCCAGGACACAGAGGACGAAGTGCAAATTGAAAAAAAAGTCTGATAAGAGGGGTTGGGGCTGATCAGAGCCTTCTACCAGCTGTCATTCCCAAGCAGCTGAGTTCAATCACAGAAAAATACCTAAATTATTTAAAATTTAGATATTAATTTATTTAGAAATTTCCCTAAGCAAGATTTAACATTAACCAACCTTTTTGGAATTAGTTACATCCAACTTTCCTCTCTGTGGACTGTTCAACCCACGCCCTAGATCCACTCTGAAAAAGACACTCCCTGAATGGGTGACTCAACATTACTCCCCACATCGCTCAGCCAGAATTTTGCTACAGGGACCTCATTCAAAAAAAAAAAGCTTGGAAACTCTAGAGAGACCGTTCAAATGTGAAATAGCATTCTACATAGTCAAAAGACCTTGTCATTTTACATAAGCTTTTACATAAACCATTTTGACTATGGTTATCAAATAAGCTACTGGCCTTCATCCAATTTTCAAAACAACCACAAAAAGTAAAATATCCCGATGCAGGATTTTGGCACTTTCAACAGAATCAAAGACCATGAACTTGCCCTCTAGATTTGCTGTAGAGACTCCCTAGATCAGAATTCCACACATGGAAATGTGCCCTGGTTGTCTACTCTGACCATGTTCTGGGCAGAACAGAAAGATTTCTGGGCCAGTTAACCCAGCAGTACAGTTACTTAAAATTAAAACTGAAATATTAATAAGTGCTCAGGAAGCAAAGCAATATGTGAGCATATAATCCTCAGAGATACAGAAACCCCAAAGTGCTGAGCATGTGGTGTTTAATATAAGCAGCATCTGCCATGATACAACATAAAATTCTATGGGGACAGCCCAGGAATGATTTAAGAGGTCCAAACAGAAAAAACTGCAGACAGGAACAAATTACTACATATATACACATTTGACACTCATGCAAATGTGACCTGGACTTCTTTTCTCCTTATTAGTACTTTCTACAATGACCTCAGGCTAACTACAATCAATCAGCATTTACAAGAAAAAATATTGCCCTCCTCCCCAAAAGACATTATACTTTGCTCACAAGTGAAATATTAAACTTCTACAGCAAAGTTTTTCAGAATTCTTCATCCTACTCGTCAGCATACACTCACTACCAGTATTCACATAAAAATTTGAAAATGTTATTTAATGTTGGGATAGTAATAGCACACTGATGTTAAATGCTTATGAACTGCTGAAATGGATTCTGAGTATTTAACAGCACACAGTATTCAACTCAAAAGATGCTCATTATGGAAAAAGAAAGAATCAGCATTTAGCCTTTATTAGGAATGCCTGAGAAGAGGTACTCCGGTATTACCTGGTGGATACTGATCTTACATGATGGATCAATCTGCTCTATGCCCTGTACATTTCCTTAAGGAAGAAAACACTGAAAGGACACTCGTTTATCTCCATTCCTGGTTCTGGCTCCTGTAAGTCACACCCGTGCAGGACAACAACCAGATGGCATCTGGTCTGGTTGTCATTTCATACAACAGAAGAAAATTAAAAAGTTTTTAAATTAGCCACTTAGATCCTTAGTTCTTTAGTCATCTAGATCAAAAACTGCGTCAAAGTCAACTTGGCCTTGAAATACATTCAGCTTTAAATCAAGTCTCACTGTTCAGACTCAACAAGAAAAATACGCTAACTCTGGATACTGCCCTTCACAGCAGCACTTGTGTCATAAGAATGTATGAGGAACTATAAGAAATCAAGTCACTGGCACACAGGAGCTGCTTAATGCCAAAACAAATCAGTCCCTCAAATCCAGCATCGTACATCCTAGTGACCTACACTCAACAGCTTCAGAAAGGAAGAAAAAGCAGGGTCACTTCAGGAAAGCAGTTGCTGTATGGAGATGCACATCAGGCAATTTCTGTACTGGCCCAGTAACGATCAGCTCATGCCCCAAAGCATAACAAACTCTTTTTAGTCTATAAAGCTTCCCATGTTACCAACCACAAAATTATCCAGTTACTAAAATCCAACCACTCTGTCACTAATTACATTGTGGCTCCAGCTATAATGAGGGACCTGTACAACACAGCATTCTGCTGTCTCTCAGTCCTGCTGTAAGGAAGAAGATTTTTTCCCCTACTCTTGAAAGCATTCTACCTACATGGTACTTAATAAAGCAGGGAGACACCACCACCTCGTCATTAATACCTAGAACTTGCGACATATAGTTAGTAATTACTGACAGCGAATTCCTTGGAAAGTCAGTCTGGTTGATCAATCAAGTAAATCCCATTTCTTCAAAGCTACGGTGGCACAAGACGGTGCTGAGTTTGAGGAACATCCTTTCTCTCGCCCCATCACCTGGACTGACCTCAGTTGCCAAAGGACACTGCACTCACAGCTCTGTCACCAGGCAGGTCTGGCCAGCCAACGCTTCCCCTGGGAGCTGAAAGCCTGTGGTTAACACACTTGTCTGGGACTGGAGAGGTCTCTGCTCAGTTCCAGGCTTTGCTACAGATTGAGTGTGCAAACCTTGAGCAGCATTTCTCAATCTCAGTTCCTCCATCTCATAAATGGAGATACCTTGATCCTTTTCCTCGCCTGTTTAGACTGGAAGCTCTCCTGTAACACATTCACACCCGGCGTCTGGCATGCTGGCTTACCCAGGTAATAAAGACGATGAGAGTGCGGGCTGGACTCTTCTGTTTTCCGGACAAACTGGAAATCATGGGGAGCTTTGTTCACTATCATGCCCGAATACTTCCTGCTGCTGTGAATAATGTCACGCAGCCCATCCCAAGAATGCTTTTGCACCTGGAATTGGGAAGGCACATCCTCCATCTCAACCACTTCAGAGCTGTCTGATAGCGCATCCACTGCAGTCATCCTCTCTTCCCCTTCAGAACTGGACAAAAAACTGAGGGAGGAGTTGAGGGAGAGAATTAAGCCTTAAAATCAAGCAGGAGTATTTTGTTTCTTAGAAAAATCTCTAAGCATGCAACAAGTTTAAGAGAACAGGCACTTCTTAAACTACAGATCCAAGGATTCTCTGCACTCAAAGATTACATTTCAAACGTAAATCGGCGTATTGAAACGAAAAGTCCATCTCCCATCCCATATCGAGTCCTGTAAATGAAGATATTAACCTCGGAACACTCACTCTCCCAGGACCAGTTCTAGAAATAAGCTGCTAAAGGAAGTACAAGCAGCAAATTCTGGCAGAGAAAACAATCAGCTTGACTCAAAGGAAAACCACCCCAGGAATTTGGATGGATAAGTCATCAAAGCTATGACCTATCGTAAAGGCACACAAACTTCTGCCCTGGAAGACCACAAAAGTGAAGTCCCCTTCCTGCCCTACAGGAAACCATGCTCATCACTTCAAGAGAGAGATTTAAACCCAAACTCAGCACCTCACTTACCTGAAGAGCTATTGCAGCCAGGAGCGAAGTAGGAGAGATGGCAAAACAGGAAGAAAACAGGGCAATTGTCTTTGCTAACAGCAAGAAGACAGCAGTAACAGACCCTGGTCGTATCCTGCAAAATGTGGCACGCATTCCTCATGCGTTTCCAAGCTAGCAGTTATTGAATGAGAGTCTACAAAAAACGCCTCCACATGCAACTACAGCAAATGTTAATTTGAGAAGAGGTGGACTACCAGACTTGCCCAAGGTCAGTGATGTAATCTATTGCAAAGCAGGAATGAGCCTAGGACTAGGGAAACCAGTTTCTGTCACCCCATTCGAGAAGCTGGATTTCCCTCCACGAGGGCATTTTAGTTGTTTTGGGGGTATCCAGAAGAATATTACAAAGAGTATCAGAAGAACTTCAGTTTACTGAAAAATTAGGCTGGAGAAGTTTGCTCCATAGAGACAGAATTGCTACTTTTGACACAGCATCAAGAGCAAACCAGTGAGTATGGATTATACCAAAAAAGGCCTTGTCCTCAGCAGCCTCAACATTTACATTTTCAAATGAGATGTTTCTTGAACGCCGCCTGTCATTTTGCACGGTGACCTGCATTCTGACAGGAGAGCAGCTTCAGAGATGAAGATTAAGCAAGAATTGCACATAAACCAAATCTTGAAGACTTCAGCCTCAGTAAGATGCACAATGAGTTCTTTCCAAGCAGAGAGAATCAGGGGAAAGGAGAAGGATGGTTATTTATACCACCACAAGAAAACACTTGCCTCTGCCCATTTTCTACCATGAGTATTTTTCAGGAGAACCCCAAGTGTTCCTTGAGGATTCCTCACCAGCTTGCACCTTCTAATAAACTCTAAAAGGAAGTTCTCACCTAGTTTGACATCTTATGCAATTATGGCAGGAGATGAGCAAACCTAAACCAAAGTACATCTGGACTTCCTTAAACTACAGGCACACAGTACAAGGGCTGTAAATATAACCATATCTTCAAACTGCTAAATTCCTAAATAGTACAAAACGTGCAAATAACAACACAAGCACAAGCTTCTGAAATAAATTTGTAGGTACTCCTGGTACCTACTGCCCAGCAGTAAATCCACAGCTTGGAAACAAATAAAGAAGAGTGTTTTCCAATCAAAGCCAGGCAGGAAGCCCAAGTGAAACCACAAAAGAAAACGTGACGGGATGTTCTAAGACTGCAAGTGTGTCTGTGGCCTCTACTGCTGATATCCAGGGGCTCCATTACAGCAACTACAATCCCATCTGAAGGCAGAAGTGTTGCCTATCAGAAACACATGACAGAAAGACCATAAAACCCCATGAACTGGGTACAATTCTCTCAACCCAATCCCACTGCAGGTCAAGGCAGTCAACTGAAATAATCTGGCTTTGGCTCAAGGTGCCTGACCCTTACGTTACTCTCACCCAGCTGGTGAAACTGTCTTACTCAGTCAGCTTGACTCCTCAGGAGGGAAAGTTGCACCTTTCAGGGCTCAAAACAGGCCACAAATGTAATACTGGTAAATGTCCCAAACTGAACTGGAGGCTGGAGCCCCTTCCAAACTATATTGCCATGATTTTACGATTCACTAGGGAAGTAAAAGGCACAACTTCTATCGCGGTACTGCTCTCATCCTGGTGATTTTGACACTAGAACAGAGCAGAGTAGTGGGACAAGCAAAGTAGCCATCACACAAAGTTATGTCAAAGTGTTGGGAAATACCAGTCACAGCTGGAGTGTGGTGGACTCTCACAAAACTTAGGTCCTGACACAATACAGAATAAAAAAGTAAATCCAATTGCTTCATGCACCGCTACAGCCATCTCTTGGAAAAAATGTAGCAAGTATTTGGCAACACCATATATGTAAGTAAACAACTATAAGGAGTAAATCTAACTGAAACTGCAGAGTGAATATTGGGATTAAATTATTCGCAGGTGAGTTGGATCAAGGCATCAATTTTAACCATCTTATTCTTAGACAATCTTGAAACTTCGTCATCAATATAGCGCATCTGAGACTTACACCTTACTGGAAAAAGCCTGTCCTTTACAGTCCTCACGCTGACGCATTGATTTAGATGATTCGGTGTTGTTGCAGAAGCACTGCTAAGCCCACTCCCAAAACCATCTAGCTATCCCTTGAGGTCTTTTTCATGCTTTTCCTGCCTGGCCAGGTTAGATGGGTCAGGCACACATCCACCAGGCCCTCCTTCAGGGAGGACACATAAGCCTGAACACAAGCAGCAAGCACAGGTGGGACATCAGCACAGGAAAAACATTGTAAAGCTTGGAATTAGCAGTCAGTGAAACAAGTTATCTTCCTGAGTCACTTCCTGACCCACAGATCCAACACTGAGATCCCCGGGCAGAATTATATACTTGGGATTCTTCAGAAACCTCATTCACTCCAAGAGGTGATTAGTGCTCTATCCCACACAACCTAAAGGTCAATAAAAGCCCTGGGAGTAACCGGGACACATACCTTCTCCAACTTCCTGCAGTCTCGTTTTCCAGACGAACCCTCTTTATCTTCTGCATTAACTACTCAGCGAGCTGGGCAGGACAGGAAACTAGGAAGGAAGAGGGAAAAAGCAAGTTTCATGTCACTGCAGTTTCTCCCATCATAGAAATATGGCTGTATGAAAGCATGCCCCATAGGACATATTTCCAACTGAGCGTGGAGGCACAACCAAAATCCTTGATTTACACTTTACAGTCTAAATCTGTTCTGACAGCACATGCTGGATATTAACAGCCCAGATAAATCTGAAAGAGATTTCTTTGCCTGAACAATAGGACTCAGTGAACTCTGTGGCCTCTCTCTTTCTATCCTACAAAATTCTTCTTAAAATCTGAGAATTCTCAGTACTGATCCTTCCTTTCATTCCCCTCCCAAAATCCTGAAATTCTCAGAAGTATCAGGAACTTAGAAAACAGAGGTCTGGTCCACACACTTAGAGCCAAGAGTCAAAGGACACCATAAGAAGCCAGACAGAGGGTCAGCAGTCCCACTACCAACAGCATCCCAGTCCCACCTGGGACATAAAAACCACATTTGTCTTCCAAGCCAGACTCTGCTGCTTCCCTCTGCCTCAGCCTGATGCCACGGAGGAACCCTGGCTCACCGCACAAGCCCATTTTCATTGGCATACACAGGCGCTACCTTCACGATCATCCCTTCTACCCAAATACACTAAAGTACAAAGATCCTTGTCTCCTCTTCAAGAAAGCTCTGAATCACAGACACATCTGAGACCTGCCACTATCTTTCACCAAGGCCCCTGCACTGCCCAAACAGCCATTTCTCCACCAAAACCGCACTCACAGAGGATCAGGGGAGACAAAGCATCATAAAGAAGTGCCAGCAGTGAAGTTCCTAAACTGCAGAGGAGAGCAGAGAGGGACGAAGTAGCAGCATCCAGTAATTTAAGGGCAATTTTGGATGCAAGGACGAAGGGCAACAGGAACAATGCTCAGGAATGCTGAGTAACCTGGCCTGATCTCACAGCTGACCCTGCTTTGAGCAGGGGGTTGGACTAGAGACTTCCTGAGGTCCCTTCCAACCTCGGTTATTCTGTGATTTTAATGATTCAGAGGAACACCTCACCCGCATCCCACCCGCCACAGCTCACACAGAGGAAAGGAACAATAACATCCTCCGATGCTGAACCTAGAGAAAAAGAATCTGAACAAAACAGACACGAGAGATCAGAAACCTGACATGAATCATGATACTCATTTGTCAGCGAGACCCCGAGGGGCCTGCTGGTGCATTCAGGAAGAGCCAAAGCAACACAGTCACCTACAGAGGCCCTTATAAAGGTGTCCGTGTCATGGCCAGGAGCTTTAAGACCTCCTTCTCCAAAAATAAAAGCAACTAAGGGTGGAATAAACGGGTGGGGGTTTCTCTACAGAGGAACGAGCTGCAGTGGAGACTGTCAGCAGCCCGTGTCGATCTCTGCTGCCATGAAAGAAAGCCCTGACAGAGCTGCTGCCCTTGCTAGGGCAGGGGAAGGCCACGGGTTAGTGGAGAAGGGGGGGAGGCCCAGGGAACGGAGGCCCCTGTGCCCCCCTCAACCTCCCTGTGCTGCTAGAGGCAGCTCTTTCCCTGTGGGGAAAAAAAAGGAGCAAGCAGCTTCTCACCCACCCGGGGAGAGCAGAGGCAGCTGGGGGGACAAACATAGCCCACACCCTCCCCAGGGCATCCCGCCCCATCGCCCCATCACCCCATCCCTGGGGGGTGCATGTTGCGGTGGTGGGGGGAGAGAAATACAAACCACTCCCTCAGGGCCAGGGGTGCTCCCACGCGTGGAGGGCAAAGCGTGTGAGAACAATCCCTCCACCCCTCCCCGGGCAAGGGGTGGCTGCTCCCCACACCCTGGAGGGGACACAAGTCACGGGGGGTGGGACACAAATATACACCCCCTGCTCCTAAGGCGCCCCCCAGCC
>VWZL01005605.1:47764-90220 GCA_013396915.1 Stercorarius parasiticus | reverse complement strand
GTTCTCGGCACTCACTGCGGCCCCCCCCCGCCGCCGGAGAATGGTTGGGTCCAGGCGCTTGAACCTGCTGAGGCAGGCCGGGAAAACTTTTACCATCGGGCGTTGGTGGTATAGTGGTTAGCATAGCTGCCTTCCAAGCAGTTGACCCGGGTTCGATTCCCGGCCAACGCAGCGTTTTCTCTTTTCTTCCTTTCATTCCCCCCACCAATTCCCAAGCTGATTCTGAAAGGGGCTGTAAGCGGAGCGCCCCGCCCGGCTGCGTGCTGCCCACCCCAACCCCAGCGGTCGCTGGCCTAGACGCGGCGGGATGCGAGCGCTGCGGAACATGGTGCCATTACTTCTCTCCCAAGCCGGCGACGGGGAAGCGGCGGAGCCCCGAGCTGCCGGGGGACGGCGGAGCAATAAATAAAATCGAAGGGAAAAAATAGAAACCTGAAAAAGCAAAACGGCTGTTTCCGCCCGGGATCGAACCGGGGACCTTTCGCGTGTGAGGCGAACGTGATAACCGCTACACTACGGAAACCCGCCCTACTACTGCGTTTCGGGCGCCGTCCCACGTTGCCGCGGCGGCTGAGGGGACGGCTCCCTCCCTCGGTGAGTCCCCCGCTCGCCTCACGGCAACCTCGAACAAAACCTACGCCAAACGCTGAGAAACGCCGCGCGGGATTCCACATCATTAGCGTTAATGAGTAATTAGTGCTTCCAGAGGCCCGTCCCTGGGCTAGGCTCGGCTCCATTTCGGTGGTCCTTCCCCTCAGAAAGGAGACGGCCCCAAAAGGAACCCCCCGCTGAGGGGGAGCAGGAGGAGGTTCACCCCAAACCGGCCTGGCCCGGCCTTGCACCCTGGCCCGAGCCACGGGGGCTACCGGAAGGCCCGGGACTGGCCTCCCCGTCCAGGCCCGGCCTCCCTCTCCCGGCCTGGGCACAGCCCCTGGGCCCACCAGCCCAGCCCAAAGCGGGGCCGGGCGCAGGTACAGCAGGGCAGGACGTGGCCAGGGGTTGGGCTACTTTTGAAGCGCCATGTGTTCTTCCTAAGGCAGCTGCCACCAGATGTCGGTAGAATAGTGGCAACAGGGAGTGGAGCTCCCTGCAGATCCAGCCCAGGGGACAAGGAGCTGGAAGAGGACTGGCCGTTTTCTGAGCAAAAGGGCAGGCGCTTGGTGGTCCCCCTCTGCTGGGGAGAAGTTTTCCCTCCCTGCAAACGAAACTTCTCCAAAACATGGTGGGCCGGACTCCGTTCTCATCACCCGTGTCTCTCCAAGGCGGTGGGAGCTGTGGAAGAGGATGGGACAGAGCAGGGTGACGTGATGCCAGCAGCACACTGTAGTGAGTTTCCCATCACGGAGGTTTTGGGTGATGTCCCCGTTGACAATCCCAGATGGTTCTAGGAATACGCTATTTCCTCTTCTTTTATCATAATGCAGTGTTAAACAACTCATACACCCATAGCAATCGTTCTTTTTTTGGTAAAACTTCAGCTGTTGGAATCAGGCGGTAATGTGAGAAATATTTTTCCTGTTTTATTTTGTTTTGTTTGTTGAAGTGTGTTTATGCTCTGCTGGCTGCAGAGAAAAGCTTAGAAGGGAGAAATGAATCATAAACCCAGATGAAAGTGGAAAGAACCTCAATTTTCATAAAATTTATTTTAATAAAACTTAATAAAATCTACTTTTAATTTTACAATTTTGTAGCTCATATCTCGACTTGGGGACGAAAGGGATAGAGAGGAGGTTGTCACATATCTTTGAATACCTGACTTTGTCCTTTATTCTGATCTGACTTGCAATAAGGATTAGAAGATTTATGTTGAAGTCCATGACAAACCTGAAGCCTCGGGACTTGTTTGCTTCAGGTTGCTGTACAATATCCTGGTGTTGCACTCTTTTTTCCTGCAGCTGGCAGAGCTGGCTGGAGAGGACTCTGGTAGCAACCTTTGGACTGAGCATCAGCTGANGGCGTTGGTGGTATAGTGGTTAGCATAGCTGCCTTCCAAGCAGTTGACCCGGGTTCGATTCCCGGCCAACGCAGCGTTTTCTCTTTTCTTCCTTTCATTCCCCCCACCAATTCCCAAGCTGATTCTGAAAGGGGCTGTAAGCGGAGCGCCCCGCCCGGCTGCGTGCTGCCCACACCAANCCCCCGCCGCCGGAGAATGGTTGGGTCCAGGCGCTTGAACCTGCTGAGGCAGGCCGGGAAAACTTTTACCATCGGGCGTTGGTGGTATAGTGGTTNCTCTCCCAAGCCGGCGACGGGGAAGCGGCGGAGCCCCGAGCTGCCGGGGGACGGCGGAGCAATAAATAAAATCGAAGGGAAAAAATAGAAACCTGAAAAAGCAAAACGGCTGTTTCCGCCCGGGATCGAACCGGGGACCTTTCGCGTGTGAGGCGAACGTGATAACCGCTACACTACGGAAACCCGCCCTACTACTGCGTTTCGGGCGCCGTCCCACGTTGCCGCGGCGGCTGAGGGGACGGCTCCCTCCCTCGGTGAGTCCCCCGCTCGCCTCACGGCAACCTCGAACAAAACCTACGCCAAACGCTGAGAAACGCCGCGCGGGATTCCACATCATTAGCGTTAATGAGTAATTAGTGCTTCCAGAGGCCCGTCCCTGGGCTAGGCTCGGCTCCATTTCGGTGGTCCTTCCCCTCAGAAAGGAGACGGCCCCAAAAGGAACCCCCCGCTGAGGGGGAGCAGGAGGAGGTTCACCCCAAACCGGCCTGGCCCGGCCTTGCACCCTGGCCCGAGCCACGGGGGCTACCGGAAGGCCCGGGACTGGCCTCCCCGTCCAGGCCCGGCCTCCCTCTCCCGGCCTGGGCACAGCCCCTGGGCCCACCAGCCCAGCCCAAAGCGGGGCCGGGCGCAGGTACAGCAGGGCAGGACGTGGCCAGGGGTTGGGCTACTTTTGAAGCGCCATGTGTTCTTCCTAAGGCAGCTGCCACCAGATGTCGGTAGAATAGTGGCAACAGGGAGTGGAGCTCCCTGCAGATCCAGCCCAGGGGACAAGGAGCTGGAAGAGGACTGGCCGTTTTCTGAGCAAAAGGGCAGGCGCTTGGTGGTCCCCCTCTGCTGGGGAGAAGTTTTCCCTCCCTGCAAACGAAACTTCTCCAAAACATGGTGGGCCGGACTCCGTTCTCATCACCCGTGTCTCTCCAAGGCGGTGGGAGCTGTGGAAGAGGATGGGACAGAGCAGGGTGACGTGATGCCAGCAGCACACTGTAGTGAGTTTCCCATCACGGAGGTTTTGGGTGATGTCCCCGTTGACAATCCCAGATGGTTCTAGGAATACGCTATTTCCTCTTCTTTTATCATAATGCAGTGTTAAACAACTCATACACCCATAGCAATCGTTCTTTTTTTGGTAAAACTTCAGCTGTTGGAATCAGGCGGTAATGTGAGAAATATTTTTCCTGTTTTATTTTGTTTTGTTTGTTGAAGTGTGTTTATGCTCTGCTGGCTGCAGAGAAAAGCTTAGAAGGGAGAAATGAATCATAAACCCAGATGAAAGTGGAAAGAACCTCAATTTTCATAAAATTTATTTTAATAAAACTTAATAAAATCTACTTTTAATTTTACAATTTTGTAGCTCATATCTCGACTTGGGGACGAAAGGGATAGAGAGGAGGTTGTCACATATCTTTGAATACCTGACTTTGTCCTTTATTCTGATCTGACTTGCAATAAGGATTAGAAGATTTATGTTGAAGTCCATGACAAACCTGAAGCCTCGGGACTTGTTTGCTTCAGGTTGCTGTACAATATCCTGGTGTTGCACTCTTTTTTCCTGCAGCTGGCAGAGCTGGCTGGAGAGGACTCTGGTAGCAACCTTTGGACTGAGCATCAGCTGAGTGTGCTGGGGGCAAACCTAATCAATAGCTGGGGGCAAAGTCCTCTCCCTGGAGCAGGAGGAATTGGATTTTTAAGAAGTGACCCAAGACCATCGATGGAATGATTCAAATGGGTGTTTTGTTTTCTTCCACAGACCTCATTCAGTCTGATGATCGGTGGAGAAAGGAGAGCTGCAGACCAGACAGCCCCAGGAAGGAAGCTCTTGGAAGGTACCTGTGGGAGGCAGATGCAGAAATTAGAGAAAAGACATTGTGCTGTCAGTGTTAACTCCCAAATGTTGCACTGGTCCTTCGTTAAGGCAGCACTGGAGCCTGGTAGCCTTGAGACATACTGCGTATATGGTTGTGGGCTTTAGATCTTCCTTGCATGGGCAACTCTGTCTTTGAGGGCCCAGACAAAGCTCCCTCTTCGTGCTGCTTGCCCCTTGCTGGAATAGCTCCCAGGGATATTCTCGCTTTTCTTACAAAGATCCATTGTCAGTGACTGCTCAAACTTTGCCCTGCAGGACAAAGACACTGGCAGCATTTCTGTCTCCCCTCCAGCCCCTGACCTATCCCACTTCCTCTGCTGCCAAGACTTACCAGCCCTGTGGCGCTGCTTGCGTGTGAGACCCCCCTGTCTCACCCCCCCTTCCCAAGGACAGTCTCCAGAGCTCTAGGAAGGACTGTCACATAAATACCCAGGAAAAAGAAAGCAGGGGGCTTATTTGGAGGTGAAGGATGGATATTCTCTACTATTATCACCAGCATCTGCCCTTTCTGAACAAGGGAACCCTCCCCCAGCCAGCCTTTTCACCGGTGCGCTGAAGGCGGCCATGCTCTGCTTTGTTTGCCTGACATGCTGCGATGGCTGTGGAGTCCCATTCTCCCCTTTTCCTCCCTCTGCTCCCTAAACAGCCTGCATGGCTCTTACAAGAGAGGGAAGCTCAGAGCACTGTCGAGGAGGAGAGCTGACAATCAGGGCTGGGAGACAACGCCGCCTTGCACAATACCCCCCCAATTAGCCATTCATTTCTGCTACCTCTGAAATGGGGAGCACAGCCCTTGTGCTGGGAGATAAAACAAGAACAGCTTCAATAGCACTGATTTAAATTAGGTCAGGCTAGCTTTTGTGTGGCAGGGACCACACAATAGCAGTCACACGACTGTGGAGGGGAGCAGCATAAAGGAAAAGAGGCCAAGCAAGTGGCACAGATGCTAGGAGTCGGTGGGTGCTGGGAGATGAGGGGTGTATGTACGTGAGCGATAGCAGAGAGGCGGACACTCCAACCAGCATGCGATGCTAATACGTAAAAGGGGGCACATGGTCAGCAGGGGACAGAGGGGTCAAATACTGTCCCTGCAGAAACAAAATTATCAGCTAGTTCTGCCACACCAAGGGGTGCGAGAACACAGATGTGCATGCTTGGAAACTGGTCGTTAATCACAACTGGTTATGAGGCAAAGGGGTGACAATGATGTTGACCCATAACATCCTCCCTGAGCACTGGTGAAAGCCCTGTCCATCATATGGGGGGAAAGGGGGCAGAGACCTTCTGGGGTTTTTGTACTACGGGACTTACTTCTTGTACCTCAGGCCCAGAGATGCTGTTCTTCCTCTTGGCAAAAAATAAAAATAAATTGCAAAGGGACAGTAGTTTTTCTGGAGCACGCAGCATGTCAGGGTACTATGAAGGCCCAGAGACCTGGGTTGCAATCCCCAGCGTTGACCAGCGTTTGCAAGTTCTTTCCCCCCATAAATTCATCAAAAGTCCAGACCTAGCGTGAACACCTGATGTGCTATGAAATCCTACACTCAGTTCTTTATGGATTGTTGGATTTGGGTCAAAATCAGCAACTCCTTCAAAATGATCTCCTAACACAGCTTCTCAAAGACATCTGAGTGTCTGGCTGCCTTCAGAGAGAGGTCCTGGAGACAGTTGCCCGGGAGAATATAAGCACTGGAGACTAGTCCCAGTTCTCACCCCAGTATCATTAATATTGGTATTGCAGTTATTACAGTAGTTATGCAGATGTTCGTGTTTATCTGGCAATGGGAGAACACGAGGGCGGCACGCTTTCTTTAGGAGTAACAGCGTGCTCAGAGCTATCAATAAGAGCCTGATCTTTTCAGGCTGGGCTGAGCAAGCTGATGTCACGGTCTAAATGAGTTTATCCAGGTAAGTCCGTATGCAAAGGAAGGTTGGGTAAGTTTAAAAACAAGAGTTCACCCCTGTAAGTCTCCCAGGCAGAAATGTCTGAATGGTCTTTTGTGACACAGATTGGACTTCTACAGGTAACACTTTGCTACAGTTGGCTAAAGAACTACTGATGGGAGAAAATGTGGGTGTGGAAAAGTTGAAAGACATAATCAGCCATTTTATATGGCATTCTTCAGCCTTTTTGAATCAAAGGACGACCTGATATTCTTTGTCAGTTCCAAGAAAAAGTTGTAAGCAAAGACAATACTTATCATTTAAGAAAAATGTTTGTTGTATTACAAAGTCATAATTTTCTTGCTAGAATTACGAGCATTATAATTTCAACTACCGATAGTGAAAAAGTGGGTGAGCCAAAGAACTGAGTGTGCCAGCCAGTGCCAAAAGGAGAAAACTAGGTTAAACTTTGAATTATCAGTTATTCTCCTTCATTTGTTTGTCCACATATGAATGACTTTTTTTAAAACTCAGGACAACTTAAACAGTTATTCCGTGGCACACCTTCTGACCCCTAATGGCCTAAGCAGTTCACAAGTCGATTTAAACTTACACCTTCCTACATGCATACACAGACAGTAGAATATTCAGTGGCCAGAAGCTGATATTGAAAAGATACACACTAAAAATAAGTTGTCCTTTTTTAACAGTAATTAAGCACTGAAATAGTGCCTGTTGTAGGGAGGTTGCCCTGAAGGCATTACGCCAAAATGAGACATGTTGCTAAAAGGTACGTTCGCATTCAGCCAGATGGTCAGAGCTTTGATGCATGAAGCACCAAGTGAAATTATCTAACCAGTTTATGTAGGAAACCCGTCTGGAGCAACCATAATAGCCCTAATTTCTCTCAGAATACAAATACATGGTTGCTAGTTTTCACTGCTTTACTGCTATGCTATTTGGCATATTTTTAGCCTTTTAGTTGTGAGAACACAACGAAAACAACACAACAACAAAGTCCCACTTCTTTGTTTTTCATCTTGTTTTACTTTCTAAGGCCCCCGTCCACACTGCAGTCAAGACTGGAGGTACCCAGACACCAAACGCAGTTTACCTGTGGTAGCACAGAAATCGGTGTTACCTGATTTGTTCTGCTGCTTTACTCCGCTCACTTACGCCTCTGGTGCCTCTCCCTGCACGTGGCGCAATACGGAGACAGAAGAGGCAAAACTCCAGCCCCAACAGAAAACTTACAGATGTGGTCCCTGTGGGTTCCAAACAAGAAGACATAAAAATTATATATAACCATGTTAATAGTACACACATCGATATATATAAATAAATCAGAACTGTACAGTTAGGTGTATATATAGCTAGAGATCATTATTATCAAGCAAATGGCATGATTGGGGATGGTCCTGAGTTGTGATTTGGTAAATCCCAGTATTGCTGAGATGGACTCTATAACCTGAAATGCTCATTTGAGTCCTTCAGCTCTCCAGCAACCCAAACACCGCTGCAGAAACAAATGTGTTTTGCAGCAGGCTGGTTTATTCCCTGGATATTTGTTTGCTGGTTTGGGTTGGAGTATTTTTTTATTATTATTTTTATTATTTGTTTTGTTTATGTCTTCTTCTTCTTTTATCAGCTCCAGCTGAGACAGGAGAGGGCGGGAGGAGGGTTTTGTTCCTCTGGAGATAACAGGAGGCTGTGTCTGTGCAGCCATGGTGACAAGATCCAGGGCGCTTTCTGGCTTCCAAGCAATTTGCTCCCCACCCCTGGCTCCCAAGTAAAAGTGGGGCAGAGAGAGAGGAGCTTTTGTTTCTCAAGTGCTTCAGCTGTTGCTACTAATTAAGCAAAGAGCTCTAGTGCCTTGCCACCTCCCAAGTCTAAGGAGGATCTAGTTGGGGCAAAAGGAGAGTCAAGAGGTGCTGCTGCTGCTGCTTCTCAGCACCCTGCTCTCACTGTAAGGCTCTTCTCTTTCATCCCTGCTCTGCCACAGCCTTGCTGGGTGACCCATGGCCAACCCTATGCCTCAGGTTCCCTGGCTGCAGGGGGGAAGAAATGAGAGAGACCAAGCTCAGCACGAGGCCAGATGGAAACTACCCCCCTGCTGTTCAAGGTGTTATTATCGGTTTAATGCAATATGTTCCCAGCTTCTCAGACATGCTGACTATCAGCAGATTGCTCTTTCCTTCTCTAGCCTTCCCTGGATGTCATCCTCTTCTCTCTCTCTCTCTCTCTCCGAGATGCGAGCCCCTTCCCTGAGCTCTAACAGCATTTCTGAAACCTCCCCAGTGTGCCTCTTTTTAACCCCCTCCAGTGTCACCAGAATGCGCTGGAGAAGCCAGGTGAGCTGTCAGCAGCCAGGTATCAGAGAAATGGCCATTGTATGAGGCAGTTGTGCTTTTTTGGACAAGGGGAGCAGGGTGGGTCGAGGGCAGAGTTAACGGCAGCAGTGAGGGCTGCAGGGGAACTCCGTAGCCTCTGCCCAGTTCTGCCACAGAGAACACATACTGTACCAAAGCTTTGCGCACATGTGGGAGGGGCTGCAGAGATGAAAGGAGGGTGGAGATGTGGAGAGAGAAAAAAAAAGAAATTAACGTAGGGAACAGGAATGCTGCAGGAATCCAACAGCCCACAGAATCGAGGTCTGAGCCCTGGCAAGATGCCCAGTCCCCAAGGACTGAAGTAGCAAACAAGGTCATGGCTGCTCCCCTGTGCCTCTGCGCCCATTGAACTCAGCAGGGTATCTTCAGCCCGGGATCTCACAGGGAGAAGATTTAGGGCCTTGCTCAGGAACAGATGGTCTCCCTCTTGGGGCCCATCTGCTAGGCAACACTGGAGCAGTTGGTCTCTGCAGTGCTGAGCAGAATCTTGTTTACTTTCCCCTCATGTCAGCCAGGTGATACGTGGGGTAACCGAGCCCTGCTGTTACAGGCCTGGATTTCCAGGAGTGGCCAGGACTCAAAGGTGCAAGAGCGTAACCCAAGAGCCATCTTTGAGAGGCCCAGGCAATGTGGCATGAACCAGCCCTGACCTAAGGCAGAGACCAACCTGAGCACAGGGCTGTAGTTGCAAGGGGTCAGGATGTTGTTTGGGAGGCCCTTGATTCACGTGCAAGAAGAAAGCACGTGGGCTAAAGGAGAAATCCTGAGTAAAGTTTCACCAGGGGCAGCCTGCAGGAGAGGTGCCAGGAGCAATAGGCGTGTGAGCCTTGTCTGTGATGAACTGGGTAGTGCCTGGACTGCTGAGAAACGCCTGGTGTGTTTGGTGGAGGTCTTTGACACTGACCTTACTGGGAGCCAAGTTCCAAGCGATGCATTCACAGTTCCTGAATTGAGGGAGGGGGAATAACAAGGCAGTAGCTTGCCTTCTAAGACCCAAATAAGTGCAATTTTCAGGGTGTCTTGGTCATCTGGAAATCCTAGTGAGCTAAACTTACTCAACCTCAGTGTTTCTGGCCAGGCGGAATGCTAGTGGCTGCTCTGGAAAAGTTTAGCCTTAACGCTCGTAAATGTCTAGTAGAAATCCTTGTCAGCAGGAAAGGCAGGGCCTTAATTTGCCCTTGTGCTGGACGCTCTTCCCTCACCAGCTTTCAAAGATGAAGCTGGTTCAGCAGAAGGGGTTTTAGAAATGGACCAGTACCTTACAGCTCTCCTTCCGTCCCCACTCAGGGCATAAACAGTCCCCATCCACCAGGGATGTGGAGAAGTGTCTCCAGACAGCATTAAGTACACACAAAAATAGTGAGTGAGAGCAGCTCCTCTTTAGCAGCACCAGCCAAGATTGCTGCAGCACGGCTGATAAAAGAACTTTACTTATTCTTTTCTAGGTTCTGATACCGAAGCCCAGTATCAAGGACTGCAGAGGATATCATGCATCTGTGCACTAGCACATGTTTTCCAGAGACCTTGGCCCCAGAAGTCAGGCTGGTGAGGTCCTGCTCTCTTAGGTTGCCGGGTTAGGCAGTCAGTACTCTAATAGTGCTTGGTGAGCAGAGGGCACGGAGCATTACTTTATCCCCTCCCCTGAGGGTTCCTATCCATAGAGACTCCGGCACAGGATGCTGCCTGCGTCAGCTCCGCAGTAATCAGCCCAGAGGCTGAAAGTGGAAACTTTCGGGTTGCAGCCACTTAGTTTCATTAGAAGCATCAAAAGAGAAAACAGGCCTCAGGTGGGGCAGTGAGAGGCAGAGACATGCAAGAGGTGGGGGAGAGGGGATTTGCAGCTTTGTTGTACATGTCAGTTAGCAGGTAAGCTTCAGCTAAGGGCTGGAGAAGAGAGGTATGGAAGAGCGGCAGAGACTGCCTGATGATAGGGCCTGTCACCCGTATTGTTCAAAGAGCTGTGAGGAGATCATGCAGCTCTGTAAAACCTGCTCTGTTTCACAAAACCAGAAATAGGTTTGAGCAGAAGTCCATCCTGCTGCCTTAAGCTCCCTCCCTGCCCCACATCCCTTCTGGAAGAATTTTGATTATATTTCTTTTTAAAAACCTTGTGCATTAGAAATTGTATCCCTTTCCCAGTGCTCTGTTCCAGGACTTAATTGTCCCTATCATTGCAAAGAATTTTCCCTGATGCCTAGCCTAAGTCTTCCTTGTTCAACACAAACATGATACTGTTCAGAGGTAGAATATTAAGGGCCGGAGTTGCTACCATAATAACGTATTGATTTTGACGAAGCTGAGCTCAATGGAGAGGAGTCCGCCCAGCCTTGCTTCATCCCCCTTATGCCCCAAGAGAATGTTTTGTGTTAGACTAAATGCCTCTGTAAGTGCCTCTCAGCTTTGCACTCAATGTGAGCCATTCTGTATAGACACATTGAAGCAGGCAGGGCACAGGATCAGGCCTGTTATCCCATTTCCTTTTGGCAGCAGGGGTTTTATCAGCCTTGGTCTCCCTGGGCAGTTTGAACTGTCTGGCTGTGGGCTCTCCTGAGCAGAGCTTATAGCCCAGCCAGGCTGGAATTCTTCCACCAGTAGCAGCCCTCTGCCCCTCGCCTCCCATTTCATTCATGTCCTCACCCAAGAGAAGAAATGAACTCAACTGCATGCCTCTAAGCCCTGTTTCCCTGCTTAGATTTTTCACTAAGCCATCTCAAATAAAGCAACATGTGCACACCGGTGACTTTGGAAGGGCTGTGGGAGTAGGACAGAGCTGTGCACATCTGGTAGGCAGGTAGTGGTTGGGGGTTTGATTACTGAACAGAAGCAGCAGCTGAATCAGGGATCTTGAATCAGGGAAGATCCATTGTTTGATGACTGTCTCTTGTGGTTAATTCTGCTCCACAGTATCTCCAGAGCTGCATCCTGCATCCAGCTCCCCTTCCTCTCTGTGTAGCAGCATCTCTAGCCTTCTTCCAGCTGGGAAAGGGATCTCTTTGGCTGGGAGGGGAGCACAGGTGTTACCAAGATGCCATAGGTCCTGAAGACCAACATTTGCATCTCTAGTTCTCACTGCAACAACTTTCCACAAGATTGGAAAGGAGAGACGGAAGTTTGATGATGGCCATGACATAGCAGAGCTGTGGCTGAGCTAGTAGTTGAACTAGAATTACTGCAATAGGAGGCAGGGCTCAGAGTGGGGTTGTTAAATACTGCAGTACCTCCTGGATTCTGTTCCTGTTTCCACCAGTGACCCTAGCCAGATCCTCTTGCCTTTATATTACTCTTTACTCTGTAGGAAAGCAGGGATCTGCAGCCAGGGAGCAGCAGCTATTTTGAAAAGGCAGAAAAAAGTGACCAAGAGGTCCCAGAAGAACAGATGCCAGATTCCTGAAGTCCCATTTAGGAAAACGTATTGCCTCTTTTTTCTGGGACGTGCCTAGTTTGTGGACACAGATGTTCTATTATTCCCACATGGATGAGCAGTTGTTTTTATATGAGCTCCTGTCCACGAGCCGCGCATCTTCTGGTTAGAAGGGTTTATTTGTTAGCCTTGGAGATTTTAGCAGAAATAATCACGTTTGGAGACACCTGTCCCATTCTCCAGCAAGCCCTGCCCTGAGATAAAGAGGGGCTGGGACAGGGAGCCCAGTCAGCCAGGAGATGGAGCAGCTTGCTTCCTCAGCATGGTGCAAGCAGGGGACTAGGGAGAGAAAGCCTGGGCCCTTAGCAGTGTTCTTCTCTTTGATGAAGCAGGTGTGACTGCTTTTTTATGCCATGACTGCTGTGTGTTTGCGAAGGAGCAAAAAGGCTCGCAGATTTGTGGCTCAGGGCTGGGACACGGGGCCTTTCATTTTCTTCAAGGGCTCTCCAGGAAGATCTCGTTATACCTGCTTGGAATTAATTCTGCCAATCCCTAGTCTGTTCACAGACTCCCCACGCTGGAGTTCAAGAGATGCCTTCCATTTTCTTTCTTCTGTCTGGGACAATTGATATCCTGGGACGGAGCTGCATCAACAGCCGGGGTCTGATTCTAGTGAAGGCTACGCAGGCTTGGCTTAGAGCCTCCAGGACTCGGATTCTCCAAGTCTCCCTGCAGCAGCTGCTGGCTGACAGCTTTGTCCCATTCCCCTTGTCCCCCAAGCCCAAGGACCCCCTGTGCCCCATCAGCAGAAAGTGCTGCTCTGTTTGGGGCTACCTCAGAGCTGCTGGCACAACAAAGCTGTTTTGTTTTTGGCTGAGCATTCGGCATCTGAGCTCTCATGTGGTTGGAACCCGTTTTTTTGTAAGAATGAAAACAGTGGATTAATGAGCTGCTTGTGGCTAATGTGCAGGGTTTCTCAGAACTGGTGCTATTAAAGCCCAGCGTCATGTAGGAGGTAAATGGCAGCACATGGTGAATAAAGCAGTGATATAATAGGTTTAAGTAGTCCATTTCCCTTTGGAGTGTTACTGATAACATGCCCAAATGCATACAAGACCATTACCTTAATGAATAAGACCGCGCTCTGACAGAGCACACACTGCAGCTCCTCACAAGGAGTTTATTTTTCATCATTTTCAACGAAAAAATGGCTTGGTTGTTTGAGTTGGAGTGGGGTGCAGGGAGGGTCTGCACTGAGGGAAAGGGCAGAAGAGAAGACATATCGATGAGAGTAGAAAGGAAAGAGAAATGAAGAAGGGACATGGATAAACGCAAAACAGGCATGTTGTGGTTTGGACTGATGTGGTCTCCAGGAACCCCAATAAGAGGAACTCGCGCGCGCGCACACGCACACACACAGAGCAATTACCAGACATTTGATCTTGTACACTGGGACACATCTTTCTTCGGAAGTATCATCGTCCACTGCCAGAAGTGAAGTACTACAAAACATACAGTGCTCACTATTCTCTGCCTTAGATATTCAATGACCTAACATCACCATTTGCCTCTGGTAGTCCCAGTCAGTACAGAATTAGTATCAATTTTTGGTAATTCAGTGGAGTTTCTCAGGACTTAGCCTCTCTGATCACCTCTGTGCTCACTAGTTGCCAGCCTAATTCTGCACCAGTTAAGCATCTGTCAGCTTGTTGGAGTTACTCCACACCGACACCACTGCATGTGAGAGCAGAATTCGCCTCTACACCTTTCCTCATACACAGTTTACTTTTCTCCTGAGATGGGCATGTGGAGCAGCATTGCCCGAAAAACCTCTTTGAAGCACAATGACCACGTTTTCTGAATTTCCTTCTAACCAGTGTGGTGGGGTCTCAATCGGACTGTCTTGCTATACAGAAATATCTACTCTTGTGCCAACTAAAGCCTTGTTTTCACCACCTTCTTCTGGAATCTCTCTGCAGAAGGGACACTGGGTTCAAATTCAGTGTCAAATGACCCTAAATTCACTGTTTGGAATTCACCATATGAGGTGAGTTCCACAGAGGTGTGATTCTGCTGGTGTCCAGTGGCAACAGTGTCTAATTTTTAGCAGAATAAATTAGATGAGATTCACTAAGGATCAGGGTTCCTAAATGGCTGATTATTAAGATCCCTCTGAAAGCCTAAATCGGCGATTCATGGTGTGTTCAGGAATATAAACATGGTCTGGATGATCCAGAGTAGATGCGCCTAGTAGTAAGTAGAGGAAGATACTCAGGACAGTGTACAAGTGTATATAAAGACTAAGGCCTCTCCTACCTGTAGTTCTGTATCTTCCAGCAATCTGTGAGGACTGCCTGGACCTTGCATCCAGACTATTAAGTTTAATCACCACTGATAGACCAAACCTCCATAAACTTGTCTAAAACCTTTTGAACCTATTTATACTTTCAGTCTACACAATATCCTGTGGCAAGCGAGCTCCAAAATTTAATTATGTGCTGTGTGAAAAAGCACTTTTTTTTGTTTGTTTTAAACTTGCCTGGTAATTTCACTGGGGCACCAACTTCTCGTATTGTGCGAAACAGCATCTGAAATATCTAAAGGACATAGAATCCCAGATTTTATTGAAAGGTCATGTGATTTTGACTTCTAAGTGTTAAAACCTCTTCTGAAAATGGAACATAGGTTCTACTTTTAATGCTTATGAAAATATTGCCTTCAATGCTCTTGTTTGCTCTTCAGCTTGTTTTTTATTTATTTTATTTTTTCCTTTAACCTCTGCTTACAAGCTGCTCTAGCCCCTGACAGATCCAGTTCTCAAGCTTCTTGTTTACTCAGTTAGCGTGGGCTTTGTTTTTACAACATTCTCCTTTTAACCGCTTCAGCAGCTGAGAGTCTATTGCTTGAGACATGAGCACAAACTCAACCAAGGACAGGCAAGTTTGTCTGAATGACCTCTTTCTCCTCATTATATTTGTGGTGGTCTCAGTGTCACAAGTTCAAGTACATGCACATGGGGTTTAATACAACACAGAGATCAAGGCAGGGAGATAGACTTCCACACTCTGCCCTGAGGCATGAACATATTCTGCTGCTGCTTGATTGTGCCTTTTGCAGACACCTCATTAAAAGTGTGTTCATTACACATAAACATACCCTTGGACTTTCGCAGGCGTGCATGCTCACACACATAATTTGAACACGCTAGCTCACCCTGACACAAATATGTCTGATTCCTTATGTACTCTTGTACAGAGACCTTAACTCTAACAAGCGGTTGTTCATTCATAGCCTTTTCTGCCCGCCACAGAGTTGTATCTTCCTGGTTACATCATTAACTTACACTGTCTTGTACGCAGTTTTGAACATGCCTCCTCTTGCTTAAGCCTTTGAGCTTAGTCCAAGTAACATTTCTTCTCAGTCTGAGACACCTCCTGTATCAAATGTTCTGATGTGGTGTAAAGCCGAGGTAAGAGGCAGAGGAACCAGACTCTTTGAATCTTCCTCTTCCCATCATGTAAATCCAGTTTGCTGCGTGAAGCCATACACATCTTACAGTCTTGCAGGCACATGCTCTAGTCTGGAAGATTAGATAAAGATCGTGGATAAGAATGTCCTGAAAGCAGTTTGATCCAGAGAGTTATCCAGGATGTGTTACCTTCCTGGGAAAAAGGAGAGAGATTTTGGAAGGTAAGGGGTGCGAGGAAACCGAGCATCTTTGAGACATGTTTCCCTGAGTGTTCATGTCCTTCAGCAAAGCAAACCATTGTGTCAGCGGGGATAAATCAGTGTTGCTCTACAAAAATCAGTTGAATGAAGCTGACTTTCTGCTGCCAAGGATCAGGTGTATGCGAGATTTGAATGGAAGGTCTCCTGGCACAATGCTAACAACCTCTGGAGCCTCGTTGTGGCTAATGCTTACCCCATGACTAACAAAACTGGAGCAGCGTTAACAGGCTTGGGAAGTTACTGCCAGCACACAGCGCAGACACACACCCTCCCCATCTTCCTCCATCGTAGTGAAAGGGAAGGAGGGAAGACAGGCTGTTGTAAGACTGCCTAGTATATTTGGAAGACTGGTATTACAGAACAGTGCTACTTGCCAAGTCAACTGCATTTGCTAGTTCAGGGACTTTATTTTGCTGCCAAGAACTGCTGGCCTGTGTACGTGTGTATAGCACATGCGAGGCTTGTGAGACAATGCAGATGCAACCCCTGCAGCTACAAGGAAGGGGAGAAGGGATGGGGGTGTGCATGCCAACAGAAGTCCCTGCCAGAGGTGTCGGGGTGTGCTGGTGGATGCCAAATGTGCATTTACAGAGAGCGATCCTGAAGTGTGCATCACTGGCTGCATGCTCAGGGTGAGCCTGCGGCTTGCGGGGAGTGTGGAATAGAAGTGTGAGTGTGTGTGCACGTGCCCAAGGGTGTCTCCGTCTGAGCGCAAACAAGCAGGAACATCTACAAACAAGGGTGTGAGTGTAAGTCTGCAGAAGGGCATGTGCAGAGGGAGATGCCTGCAAGTAGCGCAGAGTGTGTAAGGATGTGTGTCTAGAGGGGAGGTGCGAAGAGACGATGTGTGTGTGGGAGCCACCACACCTGTGTGTAGGCAGCACTCAGGCTGCGTGTGCAGGGAGAGGGATTTGGGGAGGGAGAGGAGATCAGTCTGTGCGGGAGCTCTGTGGCAGTCCACAGAGGTAGGCTGGATCTGTGCGTGCAGTGGTGGAAGTCTTTCTAGGGGATGGGATCTCTGTCCATAAATGTCTCTGTAATACGAAAGAGAGTTTTGAAACACACCTCAGGAAAGGGGTCTCAAATGTGCGCTAGAGCTCTGCGAAAAGAGAAAAACACACAGGGGCTGGGAGCGTGTCTCTGCTGGCACGTAGCTGTTGTTTTGTTTGTGATGTGTCTTTGGTTTGATGGGGCGTATGTAGGATTGTGCATGAGCGATGTGTGCGTGGGTGGGATAGGTGTGCAGCAGCTCCGGCTGTGCGCACAGGGGAGGGTGTGCGGGAGAGGACGGCAGGGAGGGCTGAGCAGAGGCAGTCCCGCGGCTCAGGGATTTGAGCACGCACGGCAGGGCTATGCTCAGAGCGGCTTTGTCCCAGCCACTGTGCTGCCGAGCATCACTAAATTCAGTGCTTTCTATTTTGGGTGTTTCTCCGCACACCTTTGCTCCCATCTTCTGCCCGGCTGGGCGTCAGGGCCTCCGAACTGCGGCTCTCCTGCACTTGTTGAGGAGCATCGGCAGGAGAAGGAGCGGTTCCCTTGGAAACCTCTGGATGCCCAGCAACAAGTCGCTGGCAGCTGCCATGTGACCAGGTGCATTAATCAGACATGTTGTATGAATCAGGTCAGCTGGGGCCAAAGTCCATCTCACTCCCTCTTCGCTTCGTTGCTAATTACCAAGCCGCAAGGCCTGCCCTGAGTAGGGGGTGGAAAACAACTTGAAATAATTAAATAAAACAGTGACCTTTCCTGTTGTGGCTTCTAAGTTCATCCCAGACTTTCTCCACGAGAAAAATCTATCCAGTCCCCTCTTCCAGTGAAAAGAATCTAGAATGCAAATGAGTGAGGCAGAGGAGTCTCCCGGGGGGGAAAGCCAGAGAGAACGAATCTGCCATAGACACAGTGAGTTTCCAGGTCTCTTCTCACAATGAGCCCTACATTTCAAAGGCATCTTTTGAATGACTAGCTCAGGCTTGAGACAGTTTGTGTTTGACGCAGGTACACCTTTATGTTCACAACTTGGATCCCTTTGAGAATCAAGTTTCTGAAGTCTCAACTGAAATTGCTGGTCAAAATTACTGGTTAGATGGCACAGAGAGGACTTGAGTACAAATTCCTGCCTGATACCTCTAAAAGAAGAGGCTACAGCTCTCAGGAAAACGGTGCCTGTACACTTGTTGCTTGTGGACTCACCACAGCTGCAAAATGTCTGTTCTTCGTAGATATGCAGCTGGAAGGTTTATTCTTCATCATTCCTGCTGGCTCATTTCTTTAACCCCAGTGGGGCCTTTCTCCATTTGACACAAGAGCAGAGGACTCAAAGGCAAAAGCTGGAGGAAAATGGAAGATGAGTTTGTAGCTGCAGCTCTGGGCCAGGGGATAGCAGCAGTTACCACATTAAGACTGAACTGAGAGTAAATTGGGAGAGTCCCGGTGAGCAAATGAGGTAAAGAGAAAATTAAGGCCGAAGAGATCCAGCTGGGGTAATAACAGCCATAAGCACTGGTCTCAGTCCCTTACTCTGCGGTTCCTTTCTGGTAGGATCTTCTGAGGGAATTAGGTACCCAAGTCTCACTATCCTTTTGATGTATGTTCTGGAGGGACTTAGGCATCCCTCAGCATTTTCCATAAGATGCCGTTTACAGTTTCAGCTCCCATCCTTTTCACATTTCCCCCAAATTCCTGCTTTGCCTGGATAAAGCCAGAGCAAAGGCTTCCGGGTTTGGCTCGTGAATGAAAATCTCTGACAGACACACATTCAAGGCCAGGCACTAGCAAGGCTGTAACATCTTCTTTTACCCGTACACCAGTCTACATTCTTCGTGCTGTGACTAATGCATTGCAAGGTCATTGGGTACTGCTCAATCTCCATCTCCTCCTTCAAGAGATCAGCATTTGAGCCTCCCAGGGTATTCACTGATTCATGTCGAACACAGGTACATTCTGCTCAAAACCATCTTTTATCTTAGGCAACAACAAAAATGTCGCAGTGGCTGGTCAGACTCTGGGCTGATGTAAGCCAGGCAAAGGATTTGGCTCGTCATCCACAATGGTACTAAAGACCAGAATGAAAAAAAAAAAGAGTTGGAAAGAGAGCACCTGGCTTTATTGTAATCATGCTGTAATTTGAATAACATCCAATGCCACTTGAAAATGGGCTCTCTTCATGTCATCTGCTTTTAGATCCAGATCTTAAGAGCCCGGTATTTACCTGCAGGAGATCTGTTTGTAGCAGGCAGCAGTTTCCCCAAATCAGATGTGAATGTGGATCTCAAGTATTACCTAGACCAGACCTTTAACTTTGGACCATTTTGATTTCTATCATCTAATTGATTTTACAATCAATTATTATTTTCCCTTTGGTATCATGTGATAATATATCCTGTGCACAGGATATACCAAAAGACAAAGCTTTACCTCAACATACTGACTGTCTAGGACAATCTAGGTCAGTCTTGAAGAATTGGTGTCTGCAACCTGTGTATTTGCAATCTAAGAGGCCCAACACAAATCCATCCCAGCTGACATCCCCCTAGTCAAAGTCAGAAACATATGCGTGTTCCTCGCTGTAAGGGTTAGGAAATAAATTTGTGTTCACTGGCGAGTGATTTGTTCTTTGTCACACTCCAGGGAATAACTGCCTGACCTCCTTGCTCTAGGAACACAAGAGGATCAAATGGATTCTAGATCCTGAGGTCTGACTGCAATTCAGCTCAGTATTTCCGGGAAGAAATGGAGGGCTGGGTTTTTGTGTAAGCTCTGGAAACAGGATGATAATGGCTGAGAATTTAGGGTGAAAGTTGTCTTGTCCACTGGGCTGGGAAACCAGAGGGTATGAGTGACATAGGCTGAGGCTGTGGTAAGATGGGAGGAACAGGCTACTTAGGGTTTGGTCCTGGGAGGTACTGAGCAACTTGCATCCACAAAGCAAAACATGCAGGTCCTTGCTGAGAATGAAGCACAGGAAGAATCTCTCTTGTTGGCTCTCCTGGCAGGCTGTCCCACCTCTGCACACGCAAAGCATGTGTCCCTCCTGGGGAGAATTCCTTCACACACTTCCCCGCCACTGCCCTCTTTCCAAGGGGTTGAGGCATCGCTCCCCCATGAACAGACCTGTTGCAATCTGCCATCGCTCCTCCGACCCGCCTTTACGCGAGGAGGAGACTCTTACACTGAAGCGCAGGCAGCTCTCCATGATGTAATCTGTGCAATCTCTGCATTTGCAAGGAAAAGCAGCCTCCCGTTGGCCAAAGAGAAGAGTCCCCGCCTGGGTGCTCCTCCCGCCGCCCTCCCGGTGGCTCATAAAAGCCCCGAGGCAGAGGCAGGGCAGCTTTCCCAGCCCCTCTGCTCGCAAAGGTGACCCAGGGACAGGTGAGCTCCAGCGAGGGTGCAGACACAGGCTCGGCCGAGGGCGGAGAGGGCTGGGCAGAGCTGCGGGCGACCGGGGCAAGGCGAGGGGTTGCCTGGCCATCTGTGGAGCCGGTACCACCTGTGCCAGGGAGCCGGACGGCTCCTCCGGCGGCGGTTTGGGCAGAGGGACCCGGGCCAGGATCTTGGGGATGCCCAGGGGAACGGTCCGGGGTCCCCTGGCCCTTGCCTGGGGGGCGGCCGGGGCGGAGGGGAAGGGGAGCGGCGGACGCAGGGCTGGGCTGCCCGGTCTGAGCCCCACGGATCAGCACCACGGACAGGGCCCGAGCCGCGCCGTCTGCCTGGGGCTGCGGCGGGCACCGGGCACCAGCTCTGGGTACCGGCAGTGGGCACCAGGCACCAGGCACAGAGCACCGGCATCGGGCACTGGACACTGGATCCCGGCACCAGGCACCGGCACTGGGCACCGGGACCCGGGTACCAGCACCGGGCACCAGCACCGGGGACAGAGCACCGGCACCTGGCACTAGGTACCGGCACTGGGCACTGGGTACTGCTACCGGGCACAGAGCACTGGCACCAAGCACCGGCTACCGGCACTGGGCACCAGGCACTTGGCCTGGCATGTCAGGGCAGCACTCTCCCTGGGGGGAGCACTGCCAGGTCCCCCTCCCAGAGCCCACAAAGCGACACTGCACTGCTCCCCAGGGACGGATGGGCCAGGGTGAGTCCAGTCCCCGAGGGGACAATAGCAAGTTGTCTCTGGTGGGGACAAGCAAGGCGAACTGGACGGGAGAGCGGCACAGCCATGGCCACCCGCACGATTCCCAGTGCTGGGGCAGAAATGCCCGCACCGTCTCACGGTCCGGCTGGTGGCCGGGCAGGACCACACAAACGCGAGGTGACTGCTCCTAGTCACCTAGAAGGGGCACCGGGGGTGCTGCAGTTGGGAAAGTTGGGATCTGGCGGAGAGCTGAGGGCTGGATGTGGTGGGAAGGGAGATGGGAATAGATTTAGCTGCATTTTCCCGAACAGCCTTGACAGCCCCAGGTAAGGTACGCTTATCGCTTCAGGCATGGGTAGGGCGGGGACCAACATAATTCAGGAAGCCAAGAATGACCATATGAATTTGAACAAAATCTACACTGTCCACCTACTCCAGTATCAAAGCTTTCTGCAGAAAAACTCAAAATTATTGTTTTGATAAGTGTGGCTGACTGGTAGTTCATGTATAAAGTTGCTTTTAACATTGTCTAGTTTATAGGAGAAATAGGATATTTCACCAAGATGCTGTTGGGAGTAAATTCTTCAATGAACAGTTATTTGAAAATAGTTTTCCTCAGTAGTTTATTCTATCTGAATACTCAAAATTTGTCTTGCTTTAGTGGTACATTTAGGGTCTGTTGACATTGTGTTATATTTAAGTGCTCAATGGCTATATCATAATTGTTTTTTTCACAAAATGCTTAGCCCCCCCAAAAATTGTGTGGGATCAAATTAAACAAAGTTTTTCCTTTTTAGTTTTGACAAAATTAAAACAACAAAGTCTTTATCTCTGGCTTGACTTTGACATTTGAACAAAGCTGAAATAAAACATTTTTCCTGTTTAGGTTATTAAACCATGGATATAATTTAGAATAAAAAGAAGATAAAACATTAAAAGTAAAGTGCTTGAGCACTTTGGAAGTAAAGCGTTTCATATCACTATTGTCAGATGAAGTGATTTGCTGCATTTGTTTTATCTCCGTTTTTGGAGGCTGAGCCTATTCACTATATGAATCCCTACTCATTGAAAATACTCACCAGCTCTGTTAAACAGATGTTTAAATACTTCGCTAAACAGAGGCTCAACAGGGCAATATAATCCAAGGCTCAAACTGTCCCCGTCTCCTGCCTCTACACCTGTATTTTTCCTAAGTAATGTTGCTATTTCTGGATTAAATATTTGTAAAAAAAGAGAAACACTTGAAAAGAAAGTTGATATTTCCTTTAAGGCCTTGAATATACCTACAGCCTTCAGAGATACACATTATATACATTGAACAAAGTAAAGGTGGAAATGCTTGCCTACGGAATTTGAATGGAGCAATATCTTTCTGTTATCTATCTGTAAATCTTTTAGCGTCTTCCATCAGTTCTGTGTCCGCACAGTGACTCAGTTTGTGATCTTTCTTCAATGCAACATAATGCTGAGGTTCAGTTTTTGTAATGCCTCATCTCTTACAACATCAATATAAGGTCTTTTGCCTTTGAAGTTCAGCTGTAAAATAAGGGCAAGAAATGATGTTCTTTATCTCCTTCCCCAACACAGGCATGCAAAAGAACTTGAGGAGAAGCCAGAAAAATATATTGCACCAAAATCCTGCTTTTAGGGATTTATCTCCTCATTCTGGGAAATTTCCCAATCAGATTTCACATTTAATATAAAAAATATTAGGAAAGATGATATCATATCCTCAAAGCTAACTGAATTTCATATTGTGCGGAGTGTATCGCTTAATCAAAGTCACATTTCAATTTGTTTAGAGCATATTTGTCGCCTTTTTTTTTATTAGCAATTTTCTGTAGATCTCAAAACAAACGCATCTCATAGAAGGATAGAATGCTGTCTCTTTTCTGAGAAATCCTAGCACAGAGGTCTCTGAAAAACAGGGGATTCAGCTCTGAACTTAATTCAATTTAATTCCTGACCCTTAAAGTATTTAGCAAAATGCGTAAACTGGAAATCAATCTGGCAGGAGGTTACCACATTGCCTGCTAGAAGGAAACATTTTAAGTTTTGCTAGAAATAAACACAGTATAGATTTTTGTTATTTCATTCTGCAAAAGGCAAGATCCTCCTTCCCTTTTCCTCCTCCCATCAGGGAGACAATGTGTTACAGTCCCTGGGCTCTGTATGCCTTGCACAAATATTTGTCTGTGCGTCGCCTGCCACTCCAGTAATGAGCTGCTTTTCCACTGCAATCATGGCATCTGGTAGGGTTTCAGGCTGTGAGTAGCTGGGAGACTGGGAGGTGCTTGGGAATCTCAGCAGGAAAAAGAGAGTGGATTTCAGACGCCAGATCTGCAACAGCTTTTGAGCTTGGATAAACACGTCAAGGTTCTTCTCTCTTTGGCAGAGATTTGTTCTGCCTCAGACACCTGAACCTGGCATGCAGACCTGGGCACTCCGCCTGCTCCAGACACCTGCACCCGCATGCAATTTTACACTCAGTCTCTTCCCAACACCTGCATTCATGTGCACAAAATGTGTGTGTGTCCCTGTGTGCGCCGTGGTCCACTGCTGCACTGCGACATGAGCGTGGTCCTACCTAACCTGGCTCTCTCCTCTGGGCAACGGGAGACGGCGGGTCTGGCTCAGCCAAGCGTTTAAGCCTACACTTCACTTTAAACACCTGCACCCCCAGTTCAGCAAACACTTCAGCAGGATTTAGGTATGCGACTGAATCAGGGCCAGAATGAGATCCTAAGGAACAACTCTGAGCAAAGAATTTGGTTTTTCCGCTTGCTGAAATCAATGGGAGTTGTCTCCGTTAAGGTACTAGATTCAGGCCGCTCCAGAGCAATCTGTTACTAGGAAAGAAAATGAAATAAACCTCCCATGGAACTGCCCTAAGGTCCTGAGAAGGACCCAAAGCACAGAAGAGGTGAAAAGCAGGTGATAAAATTGACGTAGCCATTCTGTATAGGCAAGCCTTCCCCATTCTGATGTTGTGCGGCCTCAAAGTGCGTCATTGTTTAACACCTGCTTAAAACGGAATGAGTTTAGAACAAACATTAGTGTCCTGGTGGTGTTTGTAAAACAAGTCGGCATACACCTCACCTGAACCTAAGTAGGAGCGGGGTTCCAAATTCATTGATAAATTCTATTAAAATGATCTGTCTTCAGATGCCGAAATATCTTTGTAAACCTTGTGCTTAGTGAAATAGATGCTGCGATTTTAATTTAATAAAATTACCTAAATTTAAGCCTGGAGACGATATAGGAAAAGAAAAAAAAATAGCTAAGGAACAGTTAATACAATATTCAATATTGATGTTTGTGTTTGAGCATCCTAAGGCTGCCCAGGATACCTGGAGTCCTTGGCACTTGCTGAGATTAAAAGGAATTGCCCTCCAAGCAGCTTTGAAAATCCTGGCCATAGTTGATGGCTGACAAATCAGGAGGGAGCATGCATTACCCTGGCTCCTGCATGCACCGAGCGCACCCAACCCTGCCTTAAAAGAAGTTCAGTCCTGTGGTTATAGGTTTGACCCTGCAACAGGAGAAAAAAACCCTTACTGCCACATTTTTATTTGACTCAGTAGAGCCTTAAGCAGGCTACTAGCTTAGGACCTGTTGCCTCCTTGCATGAATAGGGCTATTCACATCCTACAATCGTTACGTGCTCACGCCCTGACTCCGGTAGCCCTTATTTACAGGGACCAGATGGCTCCGGTGAGTTTCGATTGTGAGATATGGCCCCCTTCCTGCTGTATAATGAGTATGGAGTTCTTAGTTTTGCCTTGTTTATAAACAGATGGCAGTTGTGTGTGTAGTAGTGCGGCTGAGGGTCAATACCAAGATTTTGCCTCCAGCAGCCTCTGAGCTGTGAGCGGAGGCTCTACCGAGTGTCGCCAAGCAAGGGGTTTCTCAGATGAGCTGCGGATGGATGCGGGGAGGAGCTGGGTGGGTTTTGTTTGCATGATCACTCCTTTGCTCTTCAAGTGCATGTTTGCAGCCATGCGGAATCTTGCATTAATTCAAGGCCTACAGCCACATCACTAGGGTGAGCACGGTGAGCCGCGTGAGACCGTAATCTCTTTGGGGCATGGACATTTTGTGCTGTGTTTGTTCAGCACTTAACACAGTCTGTGGCTCAGGCTTGGGGTTTTTATGAAATGCAGAGAATGCACATTTCATGGTACAGTCTGCGTCTCTGCATGTGAATGCGTGGACATGCGGGAAGGCAGCAAAGCCTTGTGTGTCCTATGCAGCATCACAATCCAGGATAGAGGGGAGAATTTTGCCTTTCGTTTTATTTTAATTTGGAGACCAACTCAGAAATTTTCAGACCTACAGTAACTTACAGGGTGTCATGCCCCACTTCAGGAAAATACAAATGTACTTGCAGAAACTTCAGCCCTTAACTCGCACAGGAATCAAATACATCCCTAAAGTTAAGCACTTAGCTGAACTGAGGATTAAAGGATGTTTCCATGATGTTATGCAAAGATCTTCTTTTATCCTGTGTTACTTAAGGCTGTACAGTCTTCCCAAGTCCTGTTCAGAAACAGAACACCCCTCGGTGATTTTCCAAAGCATTCGGAGTTTTCAGGTGCCCAGCATGACATATTCCAATTAATCCTGATTTTCAGGGACTGCTAAGCACCTGCCTCTCTCTCGTAATCAGTTCCCTTTCCAAGTGTCTCAAACACAAATATAAGGTATCCAAAACTGCTAACTTCTTTTGAAAATCCAGAGCCACGACGAACAGTGCACCTGCAAGATTCCAGCCCAGATGAAAATTACATGGATTCAAGCCCCCCAAATCAGAAGCAATAGTCAAGTACCTGCTGCCGTAAGATGACAATATACCCTGCTATTAAAGTAGAAAGGAGAGTTTCTCTTATGAAGAAGGAGAAAATTGCACAATTCACAGGGAGAATAATTGCAAACCTTTTCAGTTAAACTCACAAAATTATTAATGTTGTGGTCTGTAATTCTGTCGAATCAAATATTCCATTGGTCTGTGTTGCCAGATGAATGTACATGGAGAAATCGATGACACAAAGCAATAGAAAACTTTATTTAGGACCTCCCACTTGGTTCTGATGTCACCGTCTGGAAGGCAGAGGCTCCAGAAAAGGTCCCAGTGCTCTGCAGTCTGCGGAGTCAGACCCTGCGCTGAATCTAGCAGAAACAATGGGAATTTCTCCTGAGCCAGGAGAGCAAAGGCAAAGGTCGGACAACCTCCTCTGGATTCAGAAAGCACCGTCATACTCCTAAATGTTTAACAAGCTTATCAGTTGCTCCTACAGGTTGTTTAGATTTGCTCAGAAATAATCTATATTGTGAAAGCCAAGGGGACAGAAGGGAAATTACCCTGATCCCGTTGCCATGGGTAGCCTCTGCTCTCCGGATCCCGACAGGAGAAGGGAGCAGGAAGAGACCCGCACCCTCCCAGCAGCTGCATCTGGCTCTGAACATCGCCCGGCCCTTGCGACAGTCACTGTTCCCCACTGGGGACGGGAACAGGGACACGCCGAAGGAGAGGACAGGACTCCATCCCCCTCTGGCTTGGCTGTGCCACCAGCGCGGCAGAGGCGAGTTGGGAAAACACGGCCGTAGCTCTGATTTTACCAGCTCGTCTTCAGTGGCATCGCAGCGCTCGAGGCACAGTGATAGCTAAGAACCAAACCAACCAGAAACCACAGTTTGGCTGCTTTTTTGCTATCCTAATCTTAAATGTAAACCTATTCCTAAGCCATATACCTCAGCTCCTTTTTCTGTAAAAACGGACGTTGTAATACCCATTTCACAGGGGTACCAGAAGGCCAAATTAAGCGATATTCGTAAAGCTCTAGAGATCCAAGCGCAAATGGAACTGGAGAAAAGGAAAAGGTTATTATCTTGTCATGTTTAGGCTGGGAGGAAGATTATCCATCTATCTTGCCAGACCTATTTATCGTCTTATTTTCTCCCAGCTTATCTTTTATCATCTTTCTAATCCGCTCCATCTAATTCAGCCAACATTTTATTTCAGCACAGCCCTCACCACACGCTGATGAAGGTGTGTTTGGCAACCGAGGTGTGTGCAGCTTCTACATAACCCGGCAAAGTGCAACACAGGTGGGTAGAACAATAGACGCCGACTAATGAATTCACAACTTTCAAAAATAAATTAGCCGATTTATTTTTTCTAGAAGACTGGCATTATATTCTCCTGCTGGCCTACCAACGAGGGAACGGTTTGAAAGAACCCCTTTTCCTGAATTTTGAGAGAATGGACTCCATTCTGTGTAACGTGCACTGATCTAAATAATGCATGCATGTTCTACTCCCTGTGACGTGTTTGACACACACACAAACAAAAAATAGGTATTTAAGTGAAATAGGTTTCTGTGATGCGAAGTACTGGGATGCATCATTTTAATCATGCAGGATTCTAAGATAAATTCGAGGTGGACTATGTTTTTCAAGTGTTGCTTATGACTTGGCTGTACTGGCTCAGAGAAAACAATGAAGTTCAAGGGCTTCCAGTCCCTGACAGGGTTCAACAACCAAATCACAGCATGCTGGAGATTTTTCTGAATACCAAAGCCCCTTGCATTTTTCCTTTTCATCTGTAATCAAACGGCACTTTCCCCCCACCTTGTTGCCAGTGAATGCATTAAGGTCTAAACTTTATAATCTCCAGAGCTGTTTCCTGGAATAGATGCAAGCGGAGCGCTTGGTTAGGGACGGCCAGGAGGCCGGGAGAGATGATTACCTTCAGGCAGTCTCCCTGGAACGTCCCAGGGTTCCTGCAGGCACAGCCTAATGCGGGACTTACAATGCTGAACAGACTTCCATTACGGGGGCTGGCTCTGTTGATGCACATCCACACGTAGAGAGCTCCTTGTTAAAATGCACACCAGTGGCTCCAAAATACAGCAGCTCAGTTGGGGTTCATTAACAGCAAAATCATTCCAAGGGACATTGTTTCAGAGAGGAAAGAATTTCATTTCTGTCAGGATTGGTTTTTAGTTGCATATAGCCTGGAGATTTTGCTAAGGATTGTGTTGAAAGTCTACTTAGATGGAGAATGGAGCTTGGTTGTGCAGCCATGCTGAAGGCTTCAGTAGGGTTAACTTGGGATGTAGATGCAGCATCTACCACAGTGGGACCCTAGCTTACATGGGAGGCATGTTAAAATCAATTTGTATTAAAGAGGTGGCCCTTAAAGCGCGTGTGTACTGCAGGAATCGGTAGCTGACATGAGAATTGCTCAGCTATGTGTCATAGGCTGGCGCTGCTAATGGAGGATCTCTGCCCATGACAGTAATGGGAGAGCAAGTGCGCTTTGTTCTGCTCTCAATATTCCCTTTCAGCAGGCATACCGGCAATTGCCCCAGACCTGTACAGCTTTTGAGATGGAGAAGGGCTGCTGTGATGAGGAAACCTCAGTCTATTTTAATCAGCAGGTATTAAATAAACAAAAGAGTTATCACTAATAGATACAAATGGGCTGCCGCACAGCTTGACTGTCAGCCTTCTCTTACTTGTTTACCAGGGACCATGCACTGGAACACACAAGACATCTAATGGTTTAGTAATACACTGCAAGTAAACATCTAATTACCAGGTCTAGGAGGGGAAGGAATAAAAAGCAACTAGGACAAAGCTATCCGTCATCATAGCTTTGATTTCTTGTATGGAGCCTTGCATGAAACATGCTGGTAGCTCTCATCTCACATGTATGCCACGGCTTCTCAGGCATAAGTCTGGTGCCTGTTCATTCAAAGCTCAGCTCTATTTTTAAAAACTACTCTCTCTGAAAAGGCTGTCTTTAAAAAAAATCAAAAAATTGTACAGCAAAAGGGACAAAATTGCTCCTCAACAAAGGGGCCTATCAACAGCCTGTCAATAATGTGCCAAAGGCCAGAACCTGCCTTTCAAAGAGGCTCTGCAGCCTCGATGTGTACTTTGAGAGCAATTAAGGGACGTGAGCAACATGATGATTATCTCATGGGTGACATTTTCATTGGCTTTTTGGGAAATGAGAGCAATGGGTTTGAGATGGCTGTGATCAATGTTCTCCTAGTCCCACATAAATGGCAGAAGAACATGTGGTAGATGGGCCTGGAAAATAAAATGCACAAGAAAAGGAATGGGTGGGGGGAAGAGATGATGAAGAGAGAAGGATTTTAAAATCCTAGAAGCTGAAAGAAAGAAGTGAGAAGTAGACGGACATAACCTGAGAAATGAGAGTGGGAACAGGCATCATGAGGACCAGCAGATCTCCAGAGGCTGGGGAGGGCAAGAGCAGGAGAGGAAGGGACTGCAGGATTCCTGGTGGAGAAGTACAGGGAGAAGAGGGGAACGGATCCCCCTGGGCAAGGAGAAAGTCCAGAGAAAGTGTCATAGACATGTTGTGCGTGCACAGGAGAAGTCTCTTGTCGGCACCTCACCGTGCCTCTGCCTTCTCCCAGCACGGACCCTGTCCCGACGGGCAGCTTTGTGCCAGAGTGAGCCCATGGTGTCACGCACCTCATGAGTTTGTCAGGTGACTGTTGCACTCCAAGCCTAAGGAAGGAGGAACAGAACGTTCCCAGGCAGAGACTAAAGTGACGTCTTAGGACAGAAGTGCAATTACAATTACTCTGCTTTTTGACCAGCACATTCCTGTCAGTGGTGTCCATCTGTCTGTCCTTCATCTCTTCTGCCTTTGTGCTGCAGGTACCAATGGAAGCCCAGGCAGGAGCGCGCAGAGGCAGGGCTGCGTCGGATGGGAAACGAATGCCGTTTGGGTGCGGAGACACGATGACACGTAAGAACCTCATCCCGCATCTGAGTCTCATTGCGCGGTTACTAACGCCCAAGGGATGAGAGGAGCCTGGATACCAACCCAGAAATACAAGCTGGGAATGTAGAAGAGCTGAGCACAGACTGTGCCGCGGGGACAGTGAAGGCAGAGCATGGCACTGTATTGGCCCCTGGCACGGACACCGCTGCGTGCAAACGAACCGCACAGACGCGAGTGCCAAGCAGAAGCTCAGATGTCGCATGTGCCCAGCTGTTTTGGAGCTAGGCAAAATGTTTCATGGAAAACACATACGCAAAAATGCAGATTTGGTTACACTGTTTCCCCCAATTTGCTGAATTGCTTGTTTAGGAAAACAAACTTAGTTTTGGCAGAAGAAAACGTTGCTTAATTTGCTATAAAACAATCTCCTTCCTGCTTTTCATTTTATGAAAAAAAATGTTAATGTTAGGCAAAAGCAAAATTATTTTTTAAATATTTGGAAACCTTCTCTGTCCCAAAAGATACTGCTACATTTTAAGCTCTGGTCTTTTCCAGTGGTGCATGTATTGGCATATATAAGCATGTATATACCTTTCTGTGCACATCTCCCTCTATACACAAGCGCGTGCGCACATGCTGTGCAAACAATTTCAGGCAGATCCAATAGACATGAGCTTCTGCTCTGCATTCTCCAGGATTGCCTTTTGAAGAGTATCTTAATAATGAAAATAATGTTATGTTACTAGTTAAACATTGGGAATAACTCTCTGTCATAGGTAAACTATGCTGAAGACAGAAATCAACTGGCACGTTCACTCTGGAGGAATCCCCCGGGGTACCAGCAGAACGCATTAACGGCGCGTTTCTCCGGTGAGCTGTGATGGGAAGAGCACGGAGCAAAAAAGAAGGTAAAGTGGTTAAAAACAACTTGTATTTTTAGACCCCAGTCTCCCACAGAAATCTCTGGAGATGCTGAGCTCTCCACTTCGGAAAATTTGGCCTCTTATTTGCAAGCAGAAATAATGAAGTCCAGCTGAGACTCCTGATTTTTTTTAAAACTGTCCATAATATTTTCCTCTAGACCAATTTGCTGTCCTGATAATTAATGTAGCTAATGGCTGGGTTGTTTTTTTTCCCCTTCATCAGCAGTTTTGGTTTTTGTTAACACAAGCAGAGAGAACATGAAGAAACAATCTCTCCAAGGATACAGACTGCCAGCAATATTGCCATCTGACTAAAAAGAACTCAGACATACGCATAATCCTCAGGAAAATTCATCTCCACCCTCCCAACAGACCCTGGTGAGAGCCCTTGAAGTGGTAATTAAAGTCTATTGAGTGGCAACTGCACCTGTTTAGAGAGGAGAGTGCGGGTAAGAGGTGCACAAAGGGAGATGAGCAGCATGGAGAGGGAGCCTGCGAGAGAGGAGCTGCTGGAGGTGGGGAAGAAGGGAAGTGGAAAGGAGGGAAAAAAAAGAAAAGAAAGGCTTTCTTGGAGAAGTCAGTCCCATAAGATGTGCGTTTCCCGTTCTTCCCTTTATTTGCTTTCCACACCCCTTCGCACACGCAGCCGGCATCTACTCTGCTCTCACACCCACTGATGGAAACGCCGGGGGGTTTTCCCCAGCCAGGCTGAGCCCTGGACCAGCTGCTCTGCTGGTGTAAATCAACATAGTTTCACTAAAGTCCTTGTGGACTTACAATCAGCCAGTGCTCATTTACGCCAGCTGAAGATCTGTCCCAGCGACACTCATTAGCAGTCACCGGGCTCCTCAGACGGGCAGCCGGGACATGCCAGTTCTTGTCTTTTTTCCCTAGAAAAGAGCAGATCCCTTTGTGTCTGCTCTGTCACCCCAGTGCAAATCCTATAGCATCTGGGAGGACTAAATCAGAGATGTTTCTAGATTTCGGCAGACGTGGCGGAGAGCAGAGTCTAGGCAGAAACTGGGGGAAATGGAAGAAACTAGAGGTGCAATGCCGTGTCACCAGTAAGGCTGCTGGTTTTGCATCCATGCAGGGCTCCCAAACGTTCTGGACCAGTGTCACCTCAAGTGTTCCCAGGGTCTATAGGTGAAGCCATGCAAAATAGACTTATTCATAAATAATACCAGTAGCTGTGGATTTTCCATGCCCTTGCAGACCACCACTGACCCAAAGACCACAACTGGGGAACCACTGGTGTGTCCGGTGAATTGGCGCTTCGTAGACAGACTTGAGGGACAAATTCTGTGGTACCACAGGCACAGGGCACTTCTGCCACCTTCAATAGACCAGTGCTGGCTTGTGCACCTTGGTTTGCTAATGGCACGAACCAGCAGATTAAGCGATAGTACAATGTGGAAAGAAGGACACACAAAGTGGTAGAGGGAAATCCTCCAGTGTTTGAGGAGGAGAGTAAGAGAAAGAGGACATTCCTTGGTACAGAAAGACGGACTGCCCTAGCAACCAGGGAGCCAGAGACCAGCGCTGCACACCCATCTCAATGAGGGTCTGAGACCTGTGGATTGATAGCAGAAATCCTGGCTCCTCCTGCCATAATCTCAACTTCATCTTTGACGCCAGCAAACGGTGTTCCATGCTGTTTGCCCTACTGGGCATTTCAGATGAGGCTATAAAAACTCAGCACATCACCGTTGCATAATTAGTCAAAGACCTTGACAATAGCTTTTGTTTTGTAGAAGTAAATAATCATCCCTTACACTCTCCGTATGCACACGCACTACTGAAGCCTAATCATTTAATTCCCTTTATCCAACCTAAAAATGGCTTGCTTTCTGTGGTACGATGCATTCGTAAAGGCACTATAGCAATATAAACTATCCCTTGTCACTGCAATTCTCTACGTGCCCCAGCAATCAACTGGACTGATGTAGGATTCCTGGGGTGAGAATGGAAGAGGAAAGAGGTTCATCCCGCGAGCACCCTGAGGCTGAGCTGAGCAAATGATTCAGGCAGAATAATTTGACTGGTCTTTGCAAATTTTTCTCTCTCACTGGACTTGATGGCAGCCAGTCCCCTGTGAATCCCTGACCTTCATACTCCGCAGGCTGCCTGGGATGGTTGACAGAAACCACAGGAGTTTTTTCCTCTTCCCTGCTTGTCAGAGCACACAACAATTCTGGAGTAAATGTTGTTGCATCTGCTTTCTACAAATACTATCAGCAATGCCTCTGTAGCATGCTCTCCTGATAGCTGTGCCAGGAAATGCCTCCTTGTGAATGGAGACAGAGAGGAGCATCCAGTCAGCAAAAGCCAGTTCCTTTGGCTGTTATGGGTGGGACTGGCAATTAGTTGGTTGTCTGCTGCAACCATTCGTCTACAGTTAACGGAGACAGACAGATATCTCTGGGCAACAAGTCAACCTACCCGTCAAGTCCTGTCTGAGGGTGAGATTAATTTTTGCACTGACTGCAGAGGGACCCTACGTGACTCACTGAACCCTAAAAGCCTGGTTGTTAATAAGCTAAAGTTACATGAGAAGAATCCTCCCTAAAATACCTTGCTTGCCTCCTAAATTCTAGTCTTGTGCATTAACAAAACCATTGGGTAGACGGATACCATGTGATATATTGCCTCATTTCTATCTATTTGCTCCCAAACACTCCTCTCATTTTTTCCTTTCAGCCCTCCTGTTCCTCCGCCTTTTTTCTCTTTCCACCTTCTCCCTGATTGCTGAGCAGCTTTTTGACTTTTCCATCAATACGTCTGAAGAGCATTTGAACGACTCTGTTCCCCCCTTCTCTCCTCCCTCCAGTTCCAAGTCAGGCAAGCTCATCGATCAGAGGAGCTCAGGAAATATCTGGTGTTTTGTTGTCAGGATGATAATAACATTGCAGTTGTGAATGGGCTGCTGCAGGCCTGATCATGGACACCTGCAGGGTTTGTTTAATTGCATTTAATGACAAATCCTATACAGAGGAGCATTGCCAGAGAGATTTATTATCCGCCAAAGAGGCGAAGCACAACAGCTCAAAATATAATTTGCACTGAGCATTTTTCCCCCTGCCTCTCTTTAAACCATTGTAATAAATAACAAATCGGGTAAAGTGGGCAACACCAGCCCGAGAAGGAGGTGGGGGGCAGAGGACAGAGATTGAAACCAAAGGAAATAACAGCAATAAGGCCACACTGTTCTTTCTACCATCCCTGTGGTCTGGTATATAGGAAATACTGTTTGTTTAATTTACAGCCTGGAAGTGCAGCTGGGGATCTCTCCGTGATGAGCCAACCTCTTCTCAGATAGCCGGAGGCTAAGCTCTTGAGTCCCCGCTCTTTCTAACCAGGCTTTTTTTCACCATGTTCCGTAGCTAAGTTTAGATCCTATCTATATAAACAATTACGAAGGAACAACAGCGGCCTCTCAGCGCCACAGGGTTCATCTGCCACCGGCACAAGGAGCCATAAGCTTCCACACTGTTGAAATCTCTGGGACAAACTAGAAGTGGCAGATCCCATCCTGAAAAATACCACATTGAGAAATATGGCCCTACGGAGACAGATCAGGCTATATGAAGTCTAGACAAAAGTCTCGCACACCTCTGAGCCTGGAATTTATGTTTTCTACTAAATACCTTGCTCCAAAAAGGGAATGCATGTTTGTAAAAACAGCGGAGGACCTCATCCCTTGCTCAAGCTGAGCACTTCATTCTTCTGCCTTGATTATTACATGAACGTCTAGCGATAATTTGTGGCAAATCCCTTCCTGGACCTGATGTACCACTCAGCTGGGCACTGTCGTTCCAGAACAAGGAATGTAAAAAGTTCTTGTCACCTGAAATTACAGTCCAGGTCAGCCCTTCCCAAACCATCTTCTCTCTCTCAAGTTCATCCATCTTTACAATTCATTCTCTCTTCTAATTATCCCTGGCGCAATACTGAATTGTCCTGGGCAGCTTATTTCTAAAAATTGTCTCGCCCCTACGAAGTGTTTCATTTGAGAACGCTCTGAGGCAGGGCAGAGAGGAAAATACACGACAGTTTAGAGGAAATGCCTCAGTTTCAGAAATCCAAGCCCAGGTACCAGAGAAAAGCTGTATTCAGTGTGAGCGAGGGGTGCGTGCTCACTGCTGTTCCACTTTATACTCAGATGAAATTTTGCACTTTAAACGGTGCACCCCAGGAAGTTTGGGCATGATGGCAATCTTGTAGGAGAAAATATCGCCCCTCTGCAGTGTTTGGTCTCTGTTTTAATGTGGGTAGCAATCGGCAGTTGGCAATGTCATTACACAAACACGGTGTAGGGTAACACCTGGGCTGCAGTTTTATCTGATTTCCTGGACAATGGCAGTATCACTAATACCCCCGGTTAAATAAGACCACCTGGACATCTCCTGCTATCAGCTCCAGCTATCACAAACACGCTTGCTACCTAGGCTAGCACAATGGACTGTTATCTCCGGAGCAGCACAAATCCCCAGACTGAAACAACCCATCTGGAGTTTGATTAAAGTGTCCACAGAAAGCACATATGTTAAAAAAAAAAGGGAGAGGGAGGGAGGGAGGGAGAGGACGGGTCTCCCTGAGCTCGCGTGGGGCACAACCTCTGTCAGCAGCAGCAAACCCTCGCCTTTCGCTGAACACTTTCTCCTTCTATGAAAGGAGCCTTTCACCACAGCAGCTCTGCAGAGCGAGGCTCTTGAAGGGTACTTTTGTTTCTTTCCTTTTTTTTTTTTTTTTACAGCTGTTTACAAAAGTACATTTAACAGCCTTAGTTGGAAGACGGGAAGGATGCCGTCCCTTGTCTGATTTCAGCGGCTGAGGTAAGTCACCCTCACTCGGACAGCGGCGGTCGGAAGGAATAAATAGGTTCCTTTCATGGATGTGAGCCAGCATTGTCCTCTCACACCTTATTCATGCCATACACAACGTATTAACAGAAAAATAAGCTGGGTAGTGGGAGCAAAGCTAAACCTGGGGTGAAATAAAGATTGCTCATCAACAAATTCAGAAAAAAGGAACAGCAAAAAGGTTTTGTTTTTCTTGCTTAAATCAGTCTCTCAGTAGGATTCCAGGAAACTCGGCACTATCATTATCTTTTTCTTTGCTAACTGATTCCTCTTCTCTAGCATTCCCCAGTATATATTGCATTTGCTTATTTTTAGTCAGACCAAAATACAACTGAGAGACAGACAGGTTGTCAGAGCACTCCTGGAGAACTTTATCACAGGGTAAAGAAAAAGGAGACCCTGCTGAGCCCTGATATCCCCGAAAAAAACATTATCCAGATTTTTATAGGCATATATAGTCTCCTGAGAGAAAATGGAGCAGAAAGTCACAGGTACGGTCACAAAATTAGACGGACGATTATAGTGAGATTTGACATGGTCTCACAAAGAACAGTTTGGGCTTTTTTTTGCATTGCAAAGGGCAGCATCCATCCCTGAAATGAGAAAAAAAGTGTTAAAGAATGAGAACAACGGAGGAAGGATCTCAGAAGACGACATGCGGGAGGATGTCCCTACGGAGGAAGAGCTGCCAGGGTGGTCTGGCTCTGTGTGGAAGACTAGTGATTTTGTTGTTCTGATTTATAAAGGTGACAACAAATCATAGCCTGCCATACAGTGCAGACCTGCTCCCTCGCTGGCAGGAGACGGGCTGGGCCACCGAGCAGAGGTCCAGCGGCCCATGGAGAGCCCTGTCTGCCATGCAGCCGCTCCAGGCCTGAAAGCTAAGTGTGTATTGTAGTGTTTTGGTATGCTGGAGGTCATATCGTGACTTATTCTGTTCCTCAGCTCCCATCTCCTTGAAGTTAACCAAATTTGGGCTCTGAGTGAAGCACCAGGAGAAGTGTCAGTGAAGAACCAGCTGTGGGGCTCATCCCGCAGCCCACCCTAACCATGGCACTCGCCCGCTTTGGCATAGAAGTGATTTCACATAGAAATCCACTATCATTATCTTCACATTGTGGATTGAGAAAAGGTGAATGTCTCGCTCAAAGACCCCACAACAACCTGTGGCGTGGTTAGGACTCAGACACCAGCGGCTGAGAGCACGAGGTCTGCTGGGCACTCGGAGACCCTGCTTGTACCTCGATGCCCAGAGGGGATTGTTTTGAAAGTTCAGCCCTTGGCTTCCAACAGGGTTTTAAAAAATGAAAAGTGCAAATTTTCAATACCACCCCGAGCCTCTATTCTCAAAGGTATTTAGGTGTGAAAATGAAACTCCTGAATCCTGCCGAGGCCAGTGGCAAGAGTAAGTACTGAAATGTCTTTAATAATTTGGGTTGTTGGTGCTGTAAAGCATTTTCTTTGTCTGTTTCTTTTTTAACTTAAACAGAATAGGCTCAGCACTGTACACTTGTCATTGTTATTATGGCATATGTGATTTAGGAACTTAAGTCCTTTTGACTTTACCTTCAACTAGGTCCCTGAGTTTGAAAACAGAACCCTACTTGGACAATTATCGGTAGAGCTGGTGCCGCAGAGCACCAGAGCGCAGGGCAGCAGATGTCTACAAGATGAAGACAGTCCAACGACCTCCAAGTCTCCATGCTTTGTAGTTTACAAACATACTTTACAGTCCTCGAAGCCAGTCAGTAACATCCAGGTTCTTAGTGGGTCCTCATACGTCTTTGTTTGCAGCTGGTATTGAACAGCAATCAGGACTCCTGGGTTCTATTTCCTATAGGTCTATTGACCTGTTGGAAGGTCTCATGCCAGTCTCGGCCTCATTTGGTGCCTCTGTGAAGGGGAGCAGTGATTCCTGCCTGTTGGGAAGATGGCTAACTTAGTTCTCCGTCTGTCCAGAGGTCTGTATGTCCCTCACCACTTTTGTATCTGAGCCCTTTATCCCACCACAACTCCTACAAGGCAGCGGCGCATTACACGGGAGAGCTGTGGCAGGGGATGGAGCCGATAACTTGCCAAAACACACAAAGGCAATTGGTGGCTCCACAAAAGCAAACCAAGCCCAAGGCTTAGGTCCAAATCCGATGCTCTTGCTACCTTGCCGTTTGCCTCAGAGCCAGTCCTTTGTCCTGTCCGTTTGGGAGAGGGAGGGATCCAAAGATACTATTGCAATTATCATCTTAGATAACCCATGAGGCAGGAGCAGCGCAGGGCTTATCCTGGGAAATCTATCGCCAAATGAATTTAACAGCTGTACAAATCGCTGTCCTTTGATGCAGGAAAGAAAAGATCCGTGTATCATAAGCAAGAACGACTCTCACTCCCCCTCTCTTTTCCTCCCCCACTGACGTATTAAATCTACAAAAATTCAGAGGGCAGCAGTGCAACCATTAATGTTCAAATTGCCGGGCTGGTGTCTAATGTAAATGAAACTACATCGATTTAGTGTTAGCCAACATGCCTCTCCTGCCTGTTCATCTTCTGCAGCCTGATCAAAATCTTTCCTTCCAGGGAGCTGTGGCCTCATGCCCTATATAAGCACAGAAAATAATGTCATCACAAGCCTTAATGATGCAGGTAGTTACAGGACAAAAGCCCCTGCAGCAAGTCGGGTATTGGGTCATTGTTCCTGCTAATGTCATGGTGCCATTTCTCGCTATTTATAGAATTGTTCCCTTTGTACAGCAAATTTCTCATGTAGTTGCTTAACTATATAGAAGGTCTTGTCTTCACTGGACCTAGTAGCAAGGAGACATCTTCTTCTGACTTCTGGAAATTAGACAAACCCCTAAAAGTGAAGAGAATGATAAAAACTTGGTACACAGCTGCCTGCAAACTGGAATTTAAACTTGGAAAAATGCAGCTCTTGGCTCCGTCTGATGATAACCCTTAATGCAGTGACAGATTGAGCACAAAGACCTTGCAGAAAATTTTGCAGGCATCGAAATTATCCACTCACAGTTTCAGAAGTAACTTGGGGATTCAGTAAATCAGCATGGACTTAGTTCCTAAATTATTTATATGCTTTTGGAACTCTTAGCACAGCTCCAAACTTCTCCACATTTTGAGGGAAGAGATGTGGAACAATGGATTAGGAACTTTTGAGCCTTTCATGCTAAAAATGTTCCAAACTATATATCCAAGCCCTTTTATTGTAATCTACTTTGTATATTATAGTTGTCTCAGACACCTTAGCATGAATTGATGCTCTTTGGCTTTGATTGCCCTGTAAGAACTGAAGACGCAGCCTGTAAATTCCGAGTTTGTAGTCTAAATAAGCAAGGCAGACAAAGAACAGTTATTATTGCCATGTTATTGGCAGGGAAATAAGACACGGAGATTAAATGACCAGCCCAAGGTCACAAAAGGAGTCCCTAGCAAAGGTGGGGTCTCAGCCTAGGTTTCTTGAGTTTTTGCCCAATACTTTAGCCCTCCATTCACTTGCTTTTTAAGTACCCTGTCATTATTTCTGTGAAGAAAATTATGCAACTCCTCCAGCAGCCAGTACTGTGTAATTCAGCTTGTCTGAAAGGGAATATGAAATGGCAGTTTCAAAAAAAATTAACCCTCCTGCCACACAATCTGGCAGCCCTGTCAAAACGTCTCATTTTTTATCTTCTCTTCCTCTGGTGGGTATTTAATTTCCCTCTATGTTCTCAGAATACTGGCTGGGGCTTTATCTGCAGTACCCTACAAAACCTTCGCGGGAGTCTCCAGGGCCTCGTGGAGGACGTACTCTGCAGATGAGGGACGTGATAGTTTTGAGCCCTTCATTTCTGTCACAGGTGTTCAGATCCACCCGGCGTTACTCGTAGCCATTGCTTGCACAGGAAGGTCTCCTGGCCGCTTCTCTGATGAGCAGCGGTGGCTCCAGCTCTGCAGGAGGACATGGGGAGCAGCCCCTGTACAGTTGCCCACCGCAGCGATGCATCCCTCAGCCACGCTTCTAGATGGGGTGTTAGACACTGGCAGATCATTTATTCCGATTGCCGTGTCAAGGGAAGGAGGAGCTGCACCTCTGGTCTGGGTTGGGAAAGCCTCCACCTTTGGGTGATGTCTCCATCACCCTGGTGCCCAGGTTTGGGACACTAATTCTTTTGGTGGCAACCTCAGTAAGAGAAGCCAAAGGACTCCGAACCAATGTGAGAAAGGAATTGGATCAGGACAAACCAGAGTCCCTCTGGATTCTGCCCCTCACATGGTCAAAATCCTGGCCCAGACCTTTGAGGCTGATGCAGGTCCAGCCCATCTGCCCCATGTCCAACTGTCTTTGACTTCCCAGAACAAATAATTCATTTACAGCTGGGTCGGGATCAAGGTACTGAGGCTCGAGTATGTTTCATATTCATGGATCTACAGGGAGGGCTGTTGTGACACTAATCCTTGTGCTCTTTATTCTCTCATTACTAAGCAATTTCTTTATTCATGGGAAAAAAAACACATTTTCATCAGCTGCACTTCTACCTTGTGATGTTTCCGACAGCCCACCCAAGAACGGGGGGCAGCCTCTGATGTAAATTTGGGACCGAAAAAGCCTACCTGGGGTTCCGGTGAATTCCATATGCGTTCTACAGAGGGGAATTAATAGGAAGCTTTAGTTAATAGATACTTCAGATAAAAGTGCGAGTGCATCTGATCACCATAGCAACATGAAAGAGCCAGCAGGGAGAGGAAATGTCACTGTGTCTGTGCCTTGACCTGCAGCACAAACAGCCTCAGTGCTGCGGGTTTCGCACACGGACGTTGACAAGAGGGACAGACATGCACTGGTACACGGCCCCGCCACGCACACCCACTCACACTTTGGGTGTGTGCACAACAGCCAGCTGGTGCACGCAGACACGCACACGACAGCTGGCACGTTGATATTAAAATGGACCACACGTGCCCAAACTCACTGCTGCCAGCTGTTCACTTAGGAGAATCACAGAATGTCAGGGTTGGCAGGGACCTCTGGAGATCACCTAGTCCCACCCCCTGCCACAGCAGGGTCACCCACAGCAGGTGGCACAGGAACGCGTCCAGGCGGGTTTGGAATGTCTCCAGAGACGGAGGCTCCCCCACCTCTCTGGGCAGCCTGTGCCAGGGCTCTGCCACCCTCACAGGAAAGAAGTTTCTCCTCATGCATATGGAATTTCCCGTGTTCCAGTTTGTGCCCACTGCCCCTTGTCCTGTCACCAGGCACCACTGAAAAGTCTGGCCCCATCCTCTTGCCCCCCGCCCTTTAGATATTGATAAATATTGATGAGATCCCCTTCTCTTCTCCAGGCTAAACATTTTTAGCTTGTGCCGTAGGTGCGTATTTGCACACCTGTGTGCAGAGGGGACTTGGGGACACTCCCACCTAGCAAATATTCCAGCACACGCAGCTGCTCCTCCTGTCCCGGCACGTAGGGAACCACACTCGCACAGCACGGACACACTGGGGATGCTCACGACACCTTTGCTCCTTTTCTTTTCATGGGGCCGGACTCTTCTCAGTGGTGCCCAGCGACAGGACAAAGGGCAACGGGCACAAACTGGAACACAGGAAATTCCGTCTGAACACGAGGAAAAACTTCTTTACTTTGAGGGTGCTGGAGCCCTGGCACAGGCTGCCCAGAGAGGCCGTGGAGTCTCCTGCTCTGGAGATATTCAAAACCCACCTGGATGCATTCACAGAATCATAGGGGGTGGAAGTGACCTTTGGAGATCATCTAGTCCAACCCCCTGCCAAAACAGGTTCACCCAGAGCAGGCTGGACAGGAACGCATCCTTCTTCAACTGGGGAGCCCAGAACTGGACACAGTGCTCCAGATGTGGCCTCACCAGGGCAGAGCAGAGGGGGAGGATCACCTCCCTCCACCTGCTGGCCACGCTCTTCTTAATGCAGCCCAGGAGACCATTGGCCTTCTTGGCCACCAGGGCACATTGCTGGCTCATGGGCAGCTTGTTGTCCACCAGGACTCCCAGGTCCCTCTCTGCAGAGCTGCTCTCCAGCAGGTCAGACCCTAACCTGTACTGGTGCAGGGTGTTATTCCTCCCCAGGTGCAGCACCCTACACTTGCCCTTGTTGAACTTCATGAGGTTCCTCTCTGCTCAACTCTCCAGCCTGTCCATGTCTCACTGGATGGTGACACCAGCTTTGTGTCACCAGCAAACTTGTGTGTTCCTGTCCAACCTGCTCTGGGTGACCCTGCTCTGGCAGGGGGGTTGGAGGAGATGATCTCCAAAGGTCCCTTCCAACGCCAACCATTGATTCCGATTCTGCGAAGTCTCCGAGCACATGGCACACGTAGATGACATGCTCGGAGACGCAGCGCCAGCCCCGGTGTGGGAATCCTGCCATAGCTGCGGCTGCCGGGAGCGCTGAGCACCTGCTGCTCCCGGTGACTTCAACAGCTGCTGGAGTGAAAATTAGGCCCACGCTGTCTGTTATGCAAAAGCAGTTCCTTAGCAACAAAAATGATATTCTGCGTGAAGGCAACATGCATTAGCGGGATAATCCTAGGTAATTCCAGACAAGACCTAAATGGGTGGATGGATGGATGGACTGAATAATAATCATGACAGACAGAATAATAATAATGGAAATAATGAGGCTAATCTTATTTCCCTGGAAAGGAAAAGAAACAGCTATAAATAAAATACAACAGGAGAAACCTGGTGCCAATTCCCCATATAAAGATTAGAGCCACTTAAATTCAACTTATGCCCTAAAAATAGGTTCTGGTAACTAAAGCTTCGCTCATCTAAGCGAGGCTATTTATTGCCTCGAATATTTTTCCCTCACTGCAGCCACGTATTATTGTTCAGGAACAGAGGAAACTGTACATCTCGTCCCGCAGCAGGGATCAACAGGGACAAATCTGTGTTTGAGGCTTTGCTCCCTCCAGACTACCTCATTCTGGGCAGAAAAACTGTGCTTTAAAACGTGCTACCAAACCCAAGTGATCAGCTACAATTAAAACCACGTCAGACCGATACTGGGCTGGTACACCGTGCAGCTACTGTATGTTGTAGTTCAATCGGTTCAAGGAATTTAACGGAAATTAAACCTCTCATGAAATTTACGCACGCTGTAAAGTTACAGAAGAGCTTTTACAACCCCGGTGGCACCCGCTGCGCACAGAACGGGACGTCCCGGGGCACCTTCCCCGGGCTTTCAGGCCACAAGGCCCGGAGTCTCTCTCCCGCCCCCGGGCCCCACCTCACGCTCGGCGCCGCTCCCTCCGGCCCGAGCCCGAGTCCCCCGGTCGGCGGCCCCGGCCCAGCCTGCTTCCCCTGCGAGAGCCGCGGCCGCTGCCGGTAAACGCGGTGCA